>JAGTXR010000331.1:0-308819 GCA_022606575.1 Glossosoma conforme
TTTGCCAGGATCAAGGGACAAGAGTATTCTGTTGATTTCGCTCTCTGAAGGGGGCGTGCAGGAAGGCGTGTCAAGTGGAAGTGCCGATACATGCCTAACCTGCAACGCGTGATCGTCATCTGAAAATGGGTCGCGCTTTGAAAGTAAAGAGTCTTCAAGGGCGCCAGCCGTATCAATGAGTGTGGATGTAGGTGTATCACCCAAGAGCTGGGCGATACCACAAAGCATGCGGCCCGGCTATAAGCTTGCCTTGACTGAACGGAAAGCCTTTCCCCAAGGATCTGGATTAGATGTGGATTTGACATTCCTTATTATGACATTATATTATGACATTCCTTCCACGAAGAGTCACTAGTGCCCTGTCCAGCAGCGAAAGGACTCTGTAAATTTTTTCCGAATGTTGGAAATATACCGAGATAATGTAAAAAGAGCCTGATGGCTGAGAAACCTCGATGACCGTTACATGTTCTTCAGAGAGGTGGTCCAGGTAAAGGATACTGATGTTTGGGTCGGCCACGATTATGGCAGCAGCTGGGTGGGGTCCTTTTTCCAGGATCCTGGCTTCGCCACCGAGGCCTCGTGTCTAGCTACCTGAAGCGTATTGCTTCTGCACCATGACTATCTAGAAAACTGTGAAGTGATGTGAGCCGCCTCAGCTCCGATGTTGCGGCGCGGCTTCTTCCAAGATTTATTTGGCCAAAATTAGTTATTTTTTGGTAGGATATCAATATTCGCTGCCTTATAGAAGAATACTTTAATTACAATCGGCGTATAAGCGGTAGTTTGTTATTATCGAGTAGAACTGTTAACCAAGGACTTAAAAGACGTATTATAGTGTAAATAAATTAAATGCACATAATGAAATAATTGCCCCCTAAAAGTACTGGAGGACTCAGCGAAATGCCTTAAGGTCACAGGTTCAATGAAAGGAAAATCCTGATCTACCTCCTTCTCGTGGTGAGGGGTGAGCGACATCAGTCGGCCAATATAGACAGGGACCGAATGTTGGCCGGAATAAGCTAACACCCAGCTAACCTCATCAGGTCAAGCTGGTCAGGGCACTCTGTCCTGGAGGTAGTAAATGCCCTCCTAAGGCGGATGAACCTTTATGGTCAACGGCATTAGGATGTGGAAATAAAGGGGAAAATACCACATTAAAGGTCTTAAAGACATCCCATGTACCAGCAAAAAAATGATTGCATCTCAAGTAAAATTTTCCGGAGATAAAATAGTCCCCAATCGGATCTCTGGGTGGGGACTGCTTGAGACAAAACAACCAAGACAAAAAAGAAAAACGTTCAGCCAACAAGATATGCCAACTGGAATGTTCGACATTGCTGCAGAACAGCTAACTAGACAACCTAAAATTAGAAATGCAGAAAATGAAACTGAACATTCTAGGGATAGCAGAAATGAGATGGCCAAATTGCGGTGACTTTTGGAGTTGATAATATAGGATAATACACACAGGATGTATTGAAAATAAACCTGGCCAAGGCGGAGTAGGTTTTGCACTGTGCAAGGAATGGGGACAGCGTGTGAAGGGATATGTGCAATATAATGGAAAAATTATTCTAGTCAAATTTGAAACAAAACCTGTTGATACTGTGCTACTCCAAGTATACATGCCCACCTCAAGCCACGATGACCAGGAAGTGGAAGACGTGTACAAGATTCTAGACAAACTACTTCTAGATGTAAAGGCTGGAGAAAACTTGATTATATTAGGAGATTTGAACGCTGTAGTGGGAGAAGGACGGGAGGGAACATGTGTTGGACCTTTCGGACTGGGTACAAGAAATATGAGAGGCGACCGACTGACAGAATTCTGTGCCAAACATAAGCTTATAGTCGCAAACACCTGCTTTAAACACCATCCAAAGCAAAGATACACATGGAAGGCGCCAGGAGACCGACTCAGACTCCAAATCGACTATATAATTGTAAGAGAGCGATTTAAAAATCAAATTAAAGATTGCAGAAGCTACTCCAGCCCAGATATCGACAATGACCACAATATAGTTATTGCTAAAAGTTCTCTGAAACTAAAAAAAAAAAAAAAAAACTAACTATAAATGGAACACTAAAGTCTTGAAAAACAAAGAGGTCAAAGAGGAATACACGAAAAAAACACAAGATTGCGCCACAAACAATTTGAAAAATGTAAATGAAATCTGGAAGGAAATAAAAACTAAAATTAAAAATGTAGCAGAAGAAGTCATTGGCAAAGATAGGCCTAAGGCAAGGAAAGAATGAATAACAGAGGAAATCGTTAATATGATATAAAAAAGGAGACTACTCAAAAATAGCCCCAATGACAAGGCCCAAAGTGAATATAGAGCACTGAGAAACAGAATAAACAGAGAGTCACGAATCGCTAAGGAAGCACTCTTACAGAGAAAATGCAAAGAAATCAATGACAACATGAAAAAAGGAAATAGTGAAACTGCATATGCGTCAGTAAAAGATTTCTTTGGCATGAAAATTGGAAAAGGCAAAGCGATAGAAGCAGAGAACGGGAAAATAATGTTTGAAGATACAGAAATAGGGGAGAGATGGAAACCGTATCTGGAAACACTATACAATGGAAGTAATGATACCAACTTTGAGAGTGTGATAGAAAACGAAACTGATGTAGACGCCGATGACTTGGTAGACTCAATTATCCGAGAGGAATTTGACTTCGCATTAAAAAAGCTCAAAGATGGAAAAACACCAGGGATTGATGACCTACCAGCTGAACTAATAAAGTCGGCAGGAACCGGAACTCTAGATGGTCTGTTCACAATAAGTCAGATGATTTACAAAACAGGAATAACGCCAGAAATCTTCAAAAAGTGTCTAATTGTAACTCTTCCGAAGAAGCCCGGAACAACAAAATGTGAACAACACCGAACACTCAGTATTCTATCCCATGCATCCAAAATACTGACCAACATAATCCTACATAGAATTGAACCAAAAATAGAAAAGACTCTCACTAGCGATCAATTTGGATTCAGAAAAAGAATGGGAACCGGAGAAGCAATTATAATTTTAGAAATCATTTTAATTAAAAAATTAATAAATTAAAAATATTTAGTTTTGACTCACAATTTATTTTAATTTTTTTAATTAAAATTAATTCTAAAATTATAATTATGCAGTTTCACCAAGTATTATCAGTTGATAACCTTAATGTTACAGAGAAGCAATCTTATCCCTGCGTATGATCTTGGAGAAGAGGATAAAAGTGGACCAAGATACATATATTGCCTTCGTGGACATTGAAAAAGCATTTGATAAAGTAGATTGGGAAAGGCTCTTCGATGTAATGAAAGAAATTGGAGTCAAATACAAGGAAAGAAGACTCATATTTTCACTTTACAAAGAAGAAGCTGCCATAATATCACTTGGAAATGTCCAAAAGGAAGCAAAAATACGTCAAGGGGTGAGACAAGGATGCTCTCTATCGCCTGTACTCTTCAACGTATACATACAAAATGCAATTAATAACATCAGGGAAAAAATGGACCATAGAGAGGGGGTTAAAATACATGGCCAAAAGATTGATATGATAAGGTTTGCTGACGACATTGCTCTGATTGCTGAAACTGAAGATGAACTCACGGAAGCGCTGACATCCATGGAAAACATATTTAATTCCAACTACAATATGAAGAGATAAACAGCACAAAAACCAAAGTCATGAGAGTAAGCCGCAATGAGCAGCAGAAAATTAACATATCAATGCTAGGAGTACCCCCAAAAGATGCAAAAGAATTTGTATACCTTGGAAGTACGATCACCTGGGATGGCAGAACAAAAAGAGAAGTCAATAGTCGAATACATCAAGCAAGACTAGCTTTCAATAAAAAAGCCAAAATTCTTGAGTCAAAGAATATTTCTTTAGGGCTCCGCAAGCAACTTGCCAAAACCCTTGTTTGGAGCATCTTAATGTACGGCTGTGAGACATGGTGCTTATCTGAAAGTGATAAAAAAAGACTAGAGACCTTTGAGATGTGGTCGTACAGAAGAATTCTCCGAATTTCCTGGAGAGACACGTCACGAACAATGAGGTTCTCAGAATAATCAAGGAAGATAGGCAACTAATAAGAACCATCTCATGCGCCACGATGGTCTTCTTCACGATATTGTGGAGGGGATGGTTGAGGGTAGAAAATGTAGAGGGCACCCTAGAAGGGAGTATTTGCAGCAAATATTCGAGGACATGAATTGTAGCGCTTATGCTGAGCTGAAAAGGGTTGCGGAGGACCGAGAGGAATGGAGATCGAGATGCAAGATTCTGTTGCTGCAAACCAATCCACCGGATTTCTACTACGAAGAAGCATAAAAAACGCAATAATAAACTTATTTAAAAAAATAATAATAACTATTTGGGGATCCATATATTTTTTATTGACATCATATTTTTAATCACTTTTCGGAAGAATATTTCTTCATTATAAATTTGGTAAATTAAAAGCGTATTTGATATTGTGGCTTTTGGGTTTAGCCGTGTGTGGCGAATTTCTTCTTCAATATTTCGACCGCCATTGCAGTATTTAAAAATTATTTGTTAGTAAAAATCGTATTTTACTATCAAAAATGTTATTCCCTGATAGTTTTCAGCACCAAAAAATGATAAATGACTGTTCATTTTTTTATGTTTCATTACTTTTGGAAAACAGTGTAGTAAACGTGGCGTCAAATTCTTATTTATTAGGCCAAGCAAAAAATATTATGTATTTTCTTAGTACTGGTCTTCAGCACACACATATTGTAAACGTTTTAAAATATAACATCACGTTCAGAAGTTCATTTCACATTATATTTGACAAACAATGCAACATAAAAATGATAAATCAATCATGAACAAAGAACATAATAACAATTTAACATAGTCAAATATATATTTTTTTAAATCTTCTTCTTCTTCGTCGTGTCAGCGACGTCAAATTATTTTTTCCCAATATCTGGCAACATCGATAGCTCGTGTGTTGCCCAGCATTAGGTCCTGAGATGTGCAACTTGTTGGGCACATGGAGCAGCATCGTAGGTGTGAGGCGGTCTGCAGGTCTCCACAGTCGCACAATAGTGTCTCTCCCTGCCGAAGCATTCCCCACCGCTCGAGGTTGTCCTTTTTTCTACCAACTCCGGTTCTTAATCTGTTTAGGGATTTCCAGGTCGACCAGTCAAGGCTCTTGCCAGTTGGGAGGCCTTCCTTTGGAGTAATGAAATCCTCTGATGCGATTTGTTGCCAGAGTTGAAGTCTCTCATTTTCAGGGCCGGATGTGAGAGGTTGTGTGGATTTCAGAAAGCTGCTTCGAGACTTCAATCTTGGTGTTGGGGTATCTGATTATACAAAGTGGGACGGTTGGTTGATTGCCTTACGCATTTCTTCGGCGCATATGACTTTGTGTCTTATGTTCGGTGGTGCGATACCAGCCAAGGGGTATAGTTTAGAAATGGGTGTTGGTTTGAGGCAGCCTGTGACGACTCTGCATGTATCATTCAGGGCAGTATCCACTTGATTTAAGTGGGCTGATCGACCCCACACTGGTGCCGCATATTCTCCGGCTGAGAAACAAAGTGCTAAAGCTGAGGTACGAAGAAGGGGTGGTTGGGCTCCCCAGTGAGTGTTGGTCAGTTTGCGGATGAGGTTGTTCCTTGTTGCAACTTTCTGTTTGGTGTTGCTGCAATGACGCCTGAAGGTGAGGGTGCGATCTAGAGTGACTCCGAGGTATTTTGAATGGTCGCTATGTTCCAGTACCTTCCCACGTGACACGAAGCTTTCTGTTAGCTTCCCTGTTTCTAAGGTGGAAACAGCAGACTTGTGTTTTTGATGGGTTAGGTTTGAGATGGTTGGTTTCGTAGTAATGGGACATCTCGTTGAGTCCCTGGCTTAGGATGTCCTCAACTTCTTCAAACGTTACTGCTTGTGCTGCCAAACCTAAGTCATCCACATATATGAAAGATTTTGTGTCTTTAGGGGTGGGTTGGTCGTTTGTATATATATTAAATAGTATAGGAGCAAGTACACTGCCTTGTGGTAAGCCGTTCTTTTGGTTACAACATCGGCTGGTTTTCCCCTGAAAATCCACAGCGAATCTCTTGTTATGCAGCATAGCCGCGATCATCTGCACTAGCGAGAAGTCACCTGTCACTCTGTACAATTTACTGAGGAGTGTGCTGTGCGACACTGTATCGTATACAGCTGTTAGGTCGACGAATACCACTCCGGTCACTTTCCTTAGTTCGAACCCGTTTTCGATATGTTGGGTCAGGCTTAGTACTTGCCCAGTGCATGACTTTCCGGGTCGGAAGACCGTCTGCTGGGGTATCATTTTAGGTTCGATAAAGGGGGTGAGTCGGTTGAGTAGTATCCGTTCGAAGATTTTAAATATATGGCATAGTAAAGATATTGGGCAATAGCTTTTAGCATCATCAGGGTTTTTCCCTGGCTTTAAAATGGCTATGACCTTGGACTTTCTCCATATTTTTGGGATTTGACTGCCGATCATGCAGGCATCAAACATTTCTAGGAGACATTGTTTAGCCTGGGGGCCAAAGTGTTTTATCTGTTCTACGCATATATCATCCAATCCAGCCGCTTTTTTGTCTTTAGCGGCTTTGATAGCACACTCAAGTTCAGCCATTGAGAAGGGTTTTGACAGATCGCTGTGTTCAATTAGAGGGTCTCTGTCCAATTTTTGGTTTTTCGTTTTATTGTTCAGCTTCCCGTTGAGGAGGAGCTGATGAGCAATTTCATTGGCAGTTGTGGCCGCGTGCTTAACAGGAGCTGTTGGATCGTTATCCATTTTTCGCAGGAGTCTCCAGGCCTTGTGGCTATTTGTGGTAAGGTCAAGGCTTTCCACCATCGAGATCCAGCGTTCCCGTCTGCTCTGCTCCACTGCAGCTGACACCTTTTTGCCCAGCTGCATAGTTTCCTCTGCAAATGGACTGGTATCAAAGCAGTCAGTGTATTTCTCGAGCAGGGCTACAGTGTCAGGTTGTAAGCCGTGAATTTTTTTTTTTTTATGTAAACGCATGCAAGAGAGCACAACCGGTCAAGACCAGTGCACTGACGCTCAGCCAGGGAGGCTGGACGCTGCATGCGGGAAACGTGTGTTGTGTTCGTGTTTGTGTGTGGGTTGGGGAGATTGCAGAGATCCAGATTGTAGGAAGGAGGAAACACAGACGCTGGAAGAGCATTCCATAGCTTACCGGTGGTATTAAGGAAGGAACTTTGGAAGCTGCTAGTTCTTGGTCGACATATATTAACCGTGTATGGATGTTCGGCAAGTGTAAGACGAGTTTTTCGGCTGTGAGTGGGTGCAGGAGGAATTAGTTCTTTAAGTTCCGAAGAGCAGCGACCGTGGTAATAACGGTAGAAAAGACTAAGAGAACTAACATTACGTCTGTGTTCCATTGATTGTAGATTAGACGTAAGGGTGTCATTGTTTATCAAACGAATTGCTCTTCTTTGAACTGAGTCAATTAAGTTTAGAAGGTATTTTGGGGCTCCAATCCAAAGGTGACTGCCGTATTCAAGGATAGGTCGGATTTGTCCTTTATCTAGAAGAAGAAGTTGTTTATCGTTGAAATACCGACGTGATCTATATAATACACCTAGTTTTTTGGAAGCGAGACCGGCTTTACACTTAATTGACCCGTAATATTTGACATTATTCGATATTGATAATCCAAGCATGTTGATGGAGCTTGCTTTTGGAAGAGAACAACCGTTGAAAGATACAGGATCCATAGCAGTCTTCTTGGTGGAGAAAGTACATGATTGGGTTTTTGAAATGTTGAAACTGACGAGGTTGAGGGCGCCCCATCGTGAAACCCTTTCAAGAGACATGTTCATCTTCTTCACCAGAGATTCCCTAGCAGCAGATAGTTCCGAATGTTTCGGAGGTTTTTGGAAGATTATACTCTCATGGACAGTGCTGTCGTCGGCATAACAGTGAATGTTTGCGCATTGAAGCAAATCATTCACATGCAGAAGGAAAAGAGTGGGCGACAGCACAGAGCCCTCTGGACTCCTGAGTTGATTTTATGGCAATAAGAAGAAAAGCCATCTACGACAGTGATGATGCTTCGATCACTCAAGAAGTTTTCAATCCAGCAGCACAGGGAGGGAGTTAGTCCATAAGACGGTAATTTATTCACCAGACCGGGATGCCAGACTCTATCGAACGCCTTGGATCTCCAAACGCAAGCTGTTGCCCTGGATAGATATCCAGGGCAACAGCTTGCGTTTCTCCATAGCATTCGACGGATTTCCCCCAAACATGTGTGACATATGCCAAGAGATCGCCGCACGATCGACTACGGCGGAAGCCATATTGCCGATCGCACATAAGATCATTCTTCTCTAAGTAGTTTAGAAGTTGGCTGTTAATTAAACGTTCCATCACTTTGGAAAGTAGTGATGTGATGGCTATTGGGCGATAGTTTGTGGGGTCACTTCGGTCTCCTTTTTTTGGAACTGTGTGAACAAGGGCTTTTTTCCCTCCCAGGGGAACAATACCACATCTAAAGGACAATCTGAAAAGTTTGGTGAGCACAGGACTAAGTTCAGGAGCGCAAGTTTTTAATACCACCGCTGGTATGCCATCTGGGCCACTGGCTTTGTTGGTTGCTAATTGGAAAAGTTCTCGACGTAAGGCTTTGAGGCTGAATTTTACAGTACCCATCTGCTTGCCGCAGTGAGGAATGGATGGGGGGTTGGCCCCACCATCGTCGAGTGTGGAATTGGAAGCAAACAGCGAACCAAGAAGTTCAGCCTTCTCTTTGGAGGCTAGAGCCAGTGAGCCATCGGCATTAGTCAGTGGTGGAAAAGAAGAAGTGCAAAAGTTGCTGCCAATAGAGTTAGCGAGAGACCAGAATGCTCTACTACCGGCAGGGCAAGCGGACAACTTGTTGCAAATTTGTACATTGAACTTATCTTTGGAGTCATTAATGGTTTTCTTGCATTCTTTGGAGGCTAAATTGTATGCTGCACGACTTATGGGGTCGTTATTTTTTCGTAGTTTGTTGTATGCGGTATTCCTGCGTTTCACGGCCTCGGCACAGTCACGGTTAAACCAGCTTTTTAAGGTGGTGCCCATAGTTTTCGTGGAGTGAGGAATAAAACATTCCATTCCTTGGATGATTACATCCTCCACCAGATTAGCACATATTGAAGGGTCCTTATTTTTGAAGCAAATATCTCCCCACGGGTATCCTCCGTAAAATCCACGTAATCCGTTCCAGTCAGCCGACCTGTAGTGCCAAACACGTCGATTGTTTTGTTATTTTGGTGGCAATGGAGCACTGGTTGTAGTTGTTTTCACAAGGCAGTGGTCGGAGTTGCCTACTGGCGCTTCGACCTCCACCAAGTAATCATTTGGCTTGGGAATAAATTTCGTTCGACATCCTCTGGGGATGTGGGCTCTGGACACTTTTTTGATGATGTTTGTAAAAGTGTCGTAGTTCTCCGGTGTTGGCTTGACATGTCCGACGGATTCTTCTAGGGCATTTGTGTATGCATCCCAGTCCGATTTCATGAAATTATATCTTCTACGAAATGGCGTATCTTTTGGCCTGATAGCTGCCATTACGTGAAGAATGAGAGGTCTGTGTTGGGATTGTGGAATTGGCGTGCCTATTATTTTGGTACATTGTTGGCTAATTTGGCTGCTGGTAAAGATGAGATTTGGGTTGTATCCCCTCCTCCATCTGCCGCTGTTAAAAGATGCCGGTTGCTTAGCATCATGCACCAAAGATAATCGGTTAGCCTCAAACCACTCTTCAAGGGCTTCTCCATTGGGGTCAGTGTTGTTGTATCCCCAGAGAATGTTGTGGCTGTTGAAGTCGCCCAGGATAAGTTTTATGTCTTTATTTCGGAAATTTGCTGGTTCATGGAAGTGGAAATCTTCATTTGGGGGCTTATAATACGATGTGACGGTGCAATGGTCCAACTCGACCGTAAGGGTTTCGATGTTATTAACCTCTGTGTGGTCAGTCGAGGTAACCGTCAGGCCATCCCGTACAAAAATTGCCCTTCCATATTGCTCGTGAGGTCTTTCCGAGACCAGGCGCATTCCCTCAATGGATGGTCTTTTGCTTTGCATGCTGCGATGGGTCTCCTGCATGCAAAGAACATCACATTGTATTTGTTTCGTCATGTGGCAAAGTAGTTCTTCTTCGCAGGAAGATAGTCCTTCTATGTTGATGGACATGGTGGTGAGAGCTGGTTTGCTGCTTCTCATTTTGTTTTTGTTGTCGCTGGGTTTTTTTTAAATTTAATATTGATTATGTAATATCTTAAATTTAATTTGTGATACAATTTCAAATATACATTATAATATTAATTCTCCGTAAAGAATTAACCCGACACCAAGTAAATGAAATGCTAGGCATATCGAAATATGAACCAAGTTGCTCCAGACCGTGTGAAATGTTATTTTTTTATATAAGTAGTCACCAATACCTTCAACATATAAAGAAGAAACCGATCTTATGACTAAGGGTCATATTCATGCAATCACGTGCAAAACAACTTATAAATATTAGTAGTAATACTTATAATATTTAAATATAGTCAATGGCCTTTAAAAGAAGATTGAAGTATTGAAAAAAAATTGAGAAATGGGTTGAGTGGCCTTTTAGGATCAAATGGTCCAAATCTCGAGTGTATCGACCCGGCAATTCTAAAATATGAAACACAATATATTCCTCTGATACTACATTTAAGTATTTTAAAATCTCCAAGCTTTCGCCTTGAAGTTCTATATTATTTATGGTATTTATGGTTAGAAGGCATGAAAAAAGGTAGCTGACAGGACTGTGTGGCGGTAATTAGTGGTAAACATATGCGTCAGGTATGAAACGGATGTAGGAAAAAGTAAAAGAGGGTTTTTATTTTATTTACTATAGGAATTTGTTACCGAAAGTAATATGAAAACTTCAAGAAGCTTTTGTTTACCACATAGTTTTTGACAAATGCATTTCGTAATTTTTTATTATCATTATTGCAATTTTTATTGTATATGTGGTAACTAGCAGACCTAGCAAAAAATTTCTTGCCCAAGAATCAATAAATGCTGTGTTCGCTTATTTTATTAGGATGATATTCAGTTTTTTAATGGCGTTTTATTCAAAATGATAATGCATACAACGACATCTACCGGAACCAGCAAAAATCTTTTTAAAAGTCGATTTATATTATAATGTTTGACGAAATCAATTCCTTCATATTTTTTTGCCGTGTTTTTTTTTTTCTGAAATTTTTTAATATCTTCATTTCTATTCGAGATAAAGATAAATCCAAAAAATCAAGAATCATGCAAGTCGCTTCAGCCATTATTGGCGGTGACATGTCATTCTGATATACACTTACTTGCAATTCAATCATTGATAATGTATGCATGCAATTCTCTATGCATTTTTTTTTGTTAATTTTTTATTATATATAAACATATTCAGGAGAATACGGTGATTGTGATCCTGAACTTTTTTTTCATCTGTCGATCCTAAGACGCTTACCATTTGACATATAAATAAGCGCTGCATGTTTAGTGCTGATCTGCCAACTTCAGACTACAGCCTGACATTCACGCATCATCCTTATTATTACAGGAATTTACTATGAATGGTCACGAGACGACTTTCGTCTACCAGCAATTTTGATTTAAAGGCAATGACTGGCATTTTACGGGTGAAGGATCTAATTCACACCAACCGGGAATAAAGTAGAGCTCAAAAATCGTTTAAAAAACTTTTCTTTTTTTATTCTTCATCGGGGATCGAACCAACGACCTTCGGTTTGAACGACCCCATAAGTCGTGCAGCATACAATTTAGCCTCCAAAGAATGCAAGAAAACCATTAATGACTCCAAAAACAAGTTCAATGTACAAATTTGCAACAAGTTGTCCGCTTGCCCTGCCGGTAGTAGAGCATTCTGGTCTCTCGCTAACTCTATTGGCAGCAACTTTTGCACTTCTTCTTTTCCACCACTGACTAATGCCGATGGCTCACTGGCTCTAGCCTCCAAAGAGAAGGTTAATTTGTGCTATATTAGGTTATGGTCATGTTAAGAAAAATTCATATTTATTTATAACTATTACACAAATTCAACATCATATCTACATTGTACATATTACCCATGTGTCCCATTTATTTTTTTTAATTTTTAAGGCTCACTTCCCCCCCCCCATTTTGTGTGAATAATGTCCAAATAATTGTAAAAAAAATCACGTCATTAAAACCACTGGAAGAGATAGCGACTTGCATTGAAACATGTCATTACCAAAGCTGAATTATTATGGGATCTTTAATACTGGTTTGTTTTATCAGGATACACATTTTTCATTCAGTTAACATTTGTGTGTAGTGACACAGTTATAAAATGTGAATATTTTAATTGGAGACGTAAAACATCAAATTACCGGGCCAAATCATCCCTCTAATATTTATAATCGCTCTAGAAGTACAATGTTAGAGATAAATTGAATATTCATGAGTGCATTCTTTTTAGGAAAAGGCACGTGAACCGACTATATCTTTACAAATCTTATTATAAAACTATTAACCTTTCATTTTAAATATGTTAATTGACGGGATATTATACCCGAAGTGTGCAAAAAAAATACCAAAAAGGAATAAAATACGCACCTTGGAAAAAATGAGGATCAAAGCCGGCATGCAAAATATTTTTCATAGTCAACTCTTTTAACATTATTGTGTATACAAACTCTTCTAGAAACATAGTAATCTGCTTGCGATTTACAAGAAAACTTGCCCTTCTTAAGGGATCACACAGATTGATCTTATGAGCAATACAACGTCTACGAATAAAATTTATATTACTCCAAAACTAGTGTTGACGATAGATTTTACTTGTACTTTTCTCATAAGTATGCGCAATTCTGTATTTATTATAAAAGAAACTGTTCAAGCACTTGGACATAGCACTGCGCAACATCCAATTAGCAAATCGTCCATTTGAAGGATTCATACAGCAAATTTCCCGCAGAAACTATACAAGTCAATTTTCAAAACGAGGTACCCGATACTGCAGCTGTCTATTGGATTGAAGAACTGTTGTCGGCTATAAATACGAGTACATATATGCAAATTTGATGAACAATTTATACTTATAGTTTTTTCGTATAGTAATAAATATGCCAATAGATGTGCCAAAATTGGACAACTTTTTAGGAAATCAGCAGGCACAGGCACTTTGGAATGTTATTATCGGCTAGATTCTTGAATAAAAGGTGCATTTTTTGTGCTGTGATACTTTTGCTTAAAAAAGAGACTATTTTAATAGTATATGTATGTTTGAACAAAAACTGAATAAAAAAAAGTTTGTCAAATAACTGCACCAACCTAGACATTTCATAGTTCAAAAAGTTCAAGAAAACTGAAAAAATGTGGGTTCTGGTATTATAAAGAGCCATATTGAAAAGCTGGAATGTCTAAATTTTTTAATTATTTATCTCTCTAGTCATAATTTCAAACAAGTCCGTTATTTCAATCGAAATCAAGTAATATAAAAACATATATAAAAACATAACATATAAAAACAGTGTTTTATTTCCTGAATAAACTTTAAGTTCTCAAAAGATCCTTTTGGCCTTCATTAAAATTTTTATTTTAAAACTTCAACAACAAGTCGCTATCAGAAATCATTTTCTGATAGCACTAATATTTATTATGTGAGTTTTCCATGGCATAAAAATAGATGGTGAGCCGATTTTATGTCGAAAAAAATCCTTATAGCCTGGGACACCCTAATATGCAACAATAGCCTGCAGACAGGTTTATCTAAGCTTTTGTTTCGAAGGGAAGTAAACTACCCGAGTGGTACGTTTCAATTCATGAAAGTGACCGTCTTAGATCAAACTAACATATCAGAGACCCTTTAGTGATGGAAACATCAATACATCTGCTCCCCACGTCAGACTGGTGAGCGGCGACTGCCGGGATGTCATACAAATAACATCAGCGTGCAGATACGTCACGTGAAACGGGCCGTGATATACCACACGACATCCAGCATTTTAGACACCTCCTGATGATGCCTCTGAATTTGTGACACCACGGCCAAAAGCCACTGAAAATCAATAATGAAATGTTATTCATTCTGAAATGTCTTAAGGTCAAAGCCAAAATCCATGTCGCGTTTTTGTTACATATTGATAAATTTAAGGTGCTATGTGTGAAAGTAATTTACTCGTAACTATTATTCTAATAATATTGTTCACTTCTCAGTACTGAACATCACAAATTAAGAAAGTATTTAAGGTCTTACGGTTTTTTTTTAAACAACTAAGATATATCTATCTCGTATATTTTATTCCTCGCGTAAGCAATGTAAGCAATATAAAGACTATATTTTTGTAAATGTTTATTTTTGTTAACTTGAAACTTAATTTTGTTTGTAAATTATTATTATCAAAATCATTTTATCGTGTTCATAATCTTGTCTATTAGTTTGTCTATGAAGAGTTAATGTTCATTTTACAGCTAATAAATAATTCATAATTAAACTTTACGAATTTAATAAACGTTATAAAAAACTTACTCTCTGAATTAAACAACAATTTAAAAGTAAAAAAAAATAACGCAACTCAGTAAGAAGTCATATTATTCGAAGAAAGATAGATATTGTAAAATATTCCTCAACTTGTCAGATTTGGTCTATTGGGACAGTCAGGTACTTTGCGCGAAAAAATTCCAACTTGTCCATTTCTTTGGGACAATTAAAAATTGATGTATACTATGAGCTCTGTGTTGCCAGGAAGTGAGAAAAGTTGCTCTCGAGGGGCAAAGTTGTCAACTCTTTGCCTCAGGCAAATAAACAAGAAAGTGAACTACGTGTCTGTAAAGAGTTTTAGCCCGTCTTTTTATGAAGGCATGGGAATTTTCATTTAAAGCGCACTGAAGTTAAGTAAACTTATTTACTAAAAACGTTTTTTGTACCATAAACTATGCGTTGACAATGTTGCATTTAGTGATTTTTTGTTGTCCTTCACTGAATACGTAAAATACCAAAAAATAATGCTTTTAAACATAATATTCTAAAAGCTATTCTACAATACGATTGCTCAAACATTAAAAGTCTTACAATAAATGCTTAACTTTAAGGCATCAAAATTTTATTTAAATTTTCTTAAAAATACATTTTTATACTCAAGTGAAAGGCCTTCATTCAACAGTAGACGGAAACAGGCTATTGATGATGATGCCTTAGAAGACCTTTGAATGCGGGAAGATAATTCAATTCGGGCCGCAAAGCAGCCAGGGGCGTAGCCTCTAGTGAGATTATATTTAGCGACCGTTTAGTTTAACAAGGCAAGTGAAACTATTGATGTGGATTAAGTTGAATTTATTAGTTTTATCAAGATAGTTTTCAACAGATTTCGATAATTATTTAATATTCGTTTTTTTTATTGTCAATGTAATTATTCATGTTTTTCCATCACGATAAATCGTATGTTTAATAATTTGGCATTATGAACCAAGTCACGTTCTCGACTGGGATATACTAGTATACTTGTAATATACTACGACGGTGATCTAGGATATATATATTTGTATCAAGTATCTTTAAATATCCTTGAATCCTTTTTGATTCAAACATGGAGTAACACATTCTCGTTAACGGTATATATTTAATTTTATTTATCATATAATGAAAGTACTCTTGCAAATATACTAACGTCTTAATAGATTATTACTTATACTTTTTATCATAAAACAATGATCAAATAATATCATCAATTATTTCAGCAATCACCATTTAATTCAAATTTATAGTCAGACATATTTCTGTCTCGATGTATTCATTATATGTACTCGAACGTTATGTCAATGTTTTCAATCAAAATCTGAGTCTATTTGATTGAAATAGTGATCTTAAAGAAAATTGAACAATAAAATATGGCACTAAATCATTTTTATTGCGGCACTTTATGAATCCTGGAACTGGGAGGTGATAAAATGACTGGTTATCCACGCGTAATTTAATTCTAAAAATTATTAAATAATAGATTTAAATATGATTAAAACATTATGCAATTCATAATTATACCTTAATTTTATTCAATAAATCACTTAGTTTAATCTCAAAGAATTATAAATGCAGATATTATCAATGAATATTGTGGCTTTTGGGTTTAGCCGTCTGTGGCGAATTTCTTCTCTCCGATATTTCGACCGCCATTGCAGGGGTCTTCTTCAGGGTTGATAACTTTGTTGTGAGTTGGTGTCAGGAGGTAGTTTAGCCGTCAGCCTAACGTACCTCCCCGAGCGTCATGTCGGGTAATCGTGTACGGTGGATATGTTCTAAGAAATTCGCCACACATGGCAAAACCCAAAAGCCACAATATCAAAACTGGCCGTGAAAACCAAAGAAGTTATTTATTATCAATGAAATTTAGATTCTTATATTATTTTTCTTGGTCTTCTTGTTCAAAACTGCTGAATGAAATGGAAATTTATATTCTTAACTAAATGGGCATAATAAATTGTACCGCGAGTATATAATAAGTATCTCTACAAAATTAAAACAAAATAATTTTAATAAATTAAATAATATAGCTTCATATTGCTTAAAAATTTATCACTTTAAGTAACTGTTAATTACATAAATGAAATTTGTGCACACTGGAGATTTCATCAGTCGTTAACTTTTTTCGGTGATAAAACAATTTATTAAAATTATAAATCAAATATTAATAGCAGGAAAGGGGCCGAGATTTTATGTTTTAACTACCTGAAAAACATTTAGGAGAAAATAATATTTGCATTGTTTTTTTAAATGTACATTTTATTTGTAAGTGTATTTTTTTTGCAAATAAATTATTAATAGGTCTTTTAGTCAATGCATTGAAGCAATTTAAATATCCGTCAGTATAATGGAATGTAACTTTGATATGAAAGAACGAGTATGTTGATTTGAAAACATTTTGAAACTTCATTTTGTACATTTTATATTCAAATTTCTACTTTTAGTATTTCGAAGCTGCACCATTTATAAAATATGTGATTCTTATTACTAAAATTAATTTACAATTAAAAAATCACTTAATTATTATAAATTTTATTAAAATGGATTATTAAAACGTGGCGTCATGTGTACCATCTTACCTTTTTTAATTGTATTATATGTATCTCTATCGTACGCAGCCCTGAGCATATAACTCGCTGTATTTTCTCCTTTTCTCTAGGTTCAAAGACCATATGCTCCTTTGGAAAGTGATTGTTATAGGGAAATATAAACATATTTAAAACCTTTGTCAACAAAATATAGTCAGCAGAAAATAATGTTACTAAGAGCAAAACAAAATCTTGCATTTTATATTAGAACGCCAAATAATAAAATGGTAAATGAAACAATAATAAGAATTAAACAACATATTAGACAATGTTTACAGTTGGTTGACGATTACTTCAATGAACGTGTCCTTTAGCTAGAACAACACGGTCGGACGTGACCTCATCAGGTCCTGAAGTTAATTAATCACCGAATGCAATAAACAGAGACAGTCTCCGAATACACAGTTGGAATATTTAAGATTCTGTGTCTTCAGCCAAACTTGCCTGGAAAAGGACAAATAAAGGATAAAAGCCTGTTAAATTCTGCGACGTATTGGACCACGCACTTTGTTAGACAGATCATTATTTTATTTTAACGTAATCAGCTTTTTAAGTGGATCGAATGATTATTAATTTACTTTACGCTCTCGAGGCATTTTGTTCTTAAAGGGATGGGTTTTACTACATACTGGCATAGGAGTTATGAGAGCATCTCACTAATAATCGTACATTTACACAAGTAAAATAACTTTTTTTAAATTCGAAATAAAAGATTTTTTATCAGTCGTTATATATATCGTGTGGTCCAAGCAATCGATTTTAAAATTTTTAAGTATAAATAACAAATTAGTTCATGAAATTAATTTTTACTCGTGTTTACGTCAAATTTATTTGGAAATGAATTTATCCAATATCAAAAAATAGTTTGCATTCCATATCTGCTTCACCAACTGAAGCATATCATCATCATCAGCCTGTGTCCGTCCACTGTTGAACGTAGGCCTCCCGCATGAGTCTCCATCCTCTTCGATCCTCCGCCTTCCGCATCCAGGTTACTCCCGCTATTCTTCTTATATCGTCAGTCCATCTTGTAGAGGGTCGGCCAATGCTTCGTTTGCCAGTTTTTGGGCGCCATTCCAATACTTTTCTTCCCCATCGACCGTCGTCTCTTCGACAGATATGTCCTACCCATTGCCACTTGAGTGTGCCTATTCGTTGGGTAGTATCCACTACTTGAGTTCTTCTACATATATTCGTTACAAATTTCTGTCGGCTGCCATGGTCTTCGCCACATCCCGTGTCATCTCTGTTTCAATGATCTCCGCCAAGGATACTTTATAATAGTGTACAAAGGCCTTCTGAAGATAAGAGCCAGGGATCTTGATAAAAATGTTCTACAGATTTTTTCAGTTTATACTCTACTGCCTTATCCAATTAAATCCATACGCATATTTTTTTTGTTGGCGAGATTTTATGTTTTAACTACCTGAAAACAATTACAACAATACTATTGAATTTCTATATTGCTCGGCAAGAGTTACATATTGGCAAATACTCACCCTACTTGTACGAATCATTAGTATTTAAAGGGTGATTTTTTAATAGCTGTAGGAAAATTTTCCAAAAAAAGACACATAAAATTAAGAAAAATGCATGAAATCTTTATTTGAATGGATAGTTCAGTCCATATAATTTAATGTTTGAAGATTATTTCATTCAAATGTTGACCACGGCTGCGCCTCAAATGGTCCATCCGCTTAGTCCAATTTCGGCATACACTTTCCAACATTTTGGCCGGTATCTCACGAATAAAGGCTTCAATGCTATCTTCCAATACGTCAATCAAAGCGGGCTTGTCAGTTTAGATATGAGCCTTAACAAAGCCCCACAAAAAATAATCTAAAGGCGTTAAATCGCACGATCTAGACGGCCAATTGACCGGTCCCAAACGTGAAATAAAGTGTTCACCGAACTTGCCACTCAATTCGATTATTGTTTCGCTTACTGTGTGGCATGTTGCACCGTCTTGTTGAAACCACATGTCATGCAAATCAAGCTCTTCCATTTGGGCAAAAATAAGTTGGATATCATCTCGCGGTAGCGCTCACCATTCACAGTTACGTTGCGATTCACATCATCTTTGAAGTAGTACGGTCCAATGATGCCACCAGCCCATAATCCGTACCAAACAATAACTCTTTCTGGATGCATTGGTAGCTCTAGCAATGCTTCTGGCTGATCTTCACTCCAAAACCGACAATTCTGCTTATTAAACTGACCATAAAATGGAAGAAGCGTGCGATGAACTTTCTTAACAGAGGACGCATTTTAATAATAAAATTCAATGATTTGCAAGTGTTGTTCGTTTGCAAGACGATTCATGGTTAAATTATAGACCAAACTGAAGATGTTTGACAGTGATACAAAACACGAAACGTACGTAAGCTGTCAAAATCAGTGTGGCGAGAAAGAAAATAGTTTAAAAATCACCCTTTAGAAATACTTTACTTAATGCTTTAACTAATTTAGGTAGGTATTAGAAGCACAAATTAAATATAAGGAAATTTAACAAAAATATAATACTCATTTTTTCGATACAGTGCTTTTCTTCGTCACACCTATAAGGAAATTTAATATTTTATCAATTTTAAAACACCTTAAAATACCAGTATATTACAACATAAATTTATTATTATGTTTATGTCATGTTATGTATTATAAGTATTTTATATAATGTTGTTTTTTAAATAAATTTTACTGTTAACACATAAGCTGTAATTATTAAGACTTTTTATAAAATGACGCATCAAAATAGTGCCTACTTTGACACGTTGAAAACGTCCAACTTCCGGCATTGTGTACTTTGCCGCACCCCAACTTTAAAACTTACGGATGGTGTTTTGTTCCCCAACACCAAACTTTATAATTCAGCTCTGTAGCGAGTAGATCTAGATTTCAATATGCATTGTCATTGGTGCTGAATGAGTTTTGTCCTTCTACTCCCATTTCGGGTATTTATACAGCTCTTTTGTACAAAATTATCAAAATTAGGCAAGTCGCTGCATACAATGAAAATGTACAAGTAATATTAATCTTTAATATTCCCAAAAAGAGAGAATTTCAAAGACGACATGCATACTTTCATATATTTCTTGACTATATACAAATAAATTTAATGTTTTTATCATGCATAATTTAATTCTCTGAGAAATTGGAGTTTCATGATTGTGGTTACTGATTATTTTACTTTTATTCCAGGGGTTCAATACTGTCACTCATATTATTCTCGTGAATATAATACTTTACTGTAATGGGTAAATAGTATGAGCCCAAATCATCACATCTCTATAAGGTCGATCAGCCCATTTAATCAAGTGGATACTGCCCTGAATTATGCGTGCAGAGTCGTCACAGGCTGCCTCAAACCAACACCCATTTCAAAACTATACCCCTTGGCTGGTAAACATAAGACGCATTGTCATATGCGCAGAAGAAATGCGTAAGGCAATCGACCAACCGTCCCACTGCTTGTATAATCAGATACCCCCAACACCCAGACTAAAATCGCGAAGCAGCTTTCTGACGTCCACACAACCTCTCACATCCGGCCCTGAAAATGAGAGACTCCAGCTCTGGCAACAAGTCGCTTCAGAAGATTTCATTACAACAGGAGGGCTTCCCAACTGGCAAGAACATTGACTGGCGGACCTTAAAATCCCTGAACAGATTAAGAACCGGAGTTGGTAGAACAAAGATCAATCCGAACGGCGGGGAATGCTTCGGTAGGGAGAGTCACTATTGTGCGATTGTGGAGATCTGCAGACCACCTCACACCTAAGATCCTGCTCCATGTGCCCAACAAGCTGCACATTTTAGGACCTAATGCTGGGCAACACACGGGCTATCGATGTTGCCAGATACTGGGCAATAATAATTTGACGTCGGTGATACAAAGAAGAAGAAGAAGACTAACAACTCTTTTTATTATTTTTTGCATTTATCACAAATTTTATCGCAAATTCGACAAATCCCTTACAGAGCACTCTACGAAAACACATTTTCCAGATTCCTGCAAATCCTACGAAACTTATTATTGACAGTAAGATTCTTATTGAGATAATTAACAACACGGGATAGAATTTCAAGACAGGATATCCTCATCCTTGTCAATTTGACAGCTTCAAAACTCAAGATCGCCTTCCTCTCCACAAAGAGAATGTACTTCCATTTATATTATAATTTCATTACATTAGGAAGATTATTATTGTGAATTATTATTCTAAGAAACGATCTAGTACGAGTTCTTTACATTTGAAATACATGTAAATCTATAACAAATATCGCATATGTGATATTTTTTCCTTCAATAAATAAGCAAAAATAAACGGTGTACATTAGTTTTAAGCCACATTTATAGGTAAAAAATTATGCCTAGTTTTCGTAAAGAGAGACCTACTCTGTATTTGATCGATTTGTATTTCACATTTTCTGAGAAACTTTTAGAACTATGATGGAGCTGCCTACGCTTTTAAGTTTGTAGTCCTAGAAATAACTGGACCTACGTGGTTCTTCAATTGTAACAGTATACAACCACAAGATTCTTGACGAAATAAAAAATAAACCTCCCCGAAGCGTCCCTCGGCCAACATATAGTATACAGGCATATTTTTATTTAAACGTATGAAAAATCACTTATGTGAAGTACAAACCACTTAGCGATATTTTTGTACAAAAACAGTTTCAATTGAAGAAGAGCATTTTGAAGTCCCAATTATATTAAGGTAATTTCTTTCTATTCGGTGTAATTGAGCTAATAATCACTTAAAATTTGTAGTCAGAATAATATGTAATAGTTGAAAGTTTGCGAAGAATGCACGTAACTGAAGAAATTCTGAATGAATACGATGCTCAGAAATTCACCAATCGACGATTTTTCGAAGGGTCTAGTGCAAGTCGTCCTGTATATAGTTTTTTCTCTGTCCAATCTCACCCCATCCTCACATCACGTCAAATGAAACATGCATTGAATGTGTCACGGTGAAGACATTCCATTTACGGATAAAAGATTTAAGTGGAAAACACGAAGGCATCGCCCTCCAAATAAGACATTATTCCCTTTGTCAAGCACAACCAAAATATGAGACTTATTTGACACAAAGCTGGTCGCCTTTCTATTCCACGGCTTTTAAATAATTTTTCTTTTTGAAATAGACAGCTTTTCAAGGAGATACTTTTTTTGTAAGCGCATACAAGGTACTACCACCAGATTGTTTTAGAAATAATTCATCTGGGCATTCACGCACCACCTATTTTTAGTGAAACTGACTGTGAATGGTTAAATTTCACGGAATAAAGTTATTTTATACTACCAGTTCGGATTGACGGGCTATAGAATAAAGGTTCATGATAAACTGTTGTTCAATTAATTTATCTTTGTACTTTTTAAGATCGCGATAAAGACCGAAAGCAAACAACAAATTTAATTCCGCATTATAAAATAAACTCTCGCAAATGTTCACTTCGGGAAATGTTGCATTTAAAACGTGCATTTTAAGTGAGGGGTCGGGCCGTGTCTGCCATGCCGCTTAATAGTGAGATGTAAATGTGAGGTAATTTGTGAGGATAATGGTCCGCTCGTTCCTACAGTCAACTTTTTCCGTGCTCATTTTTAAGAAGCTTATGTCGCGTGCTTTTTAAAGCCTCCCGTGATGTTTTCCTTTTAATATCCAGGTACTCTCCATGGGAACTTTAACAAATCGCTCTGCCTTGCTCTTCAAAGACCCCAAATTGTATTTTTTTACATTTTCATATTTTCGTTTGTCCTGCATGATGTATGTGTAAAATATTTACATTACTCACGGTGTAACAGTATTTCAGTTTAATAGCGAAAACACCTGAATTAATGCTCTTAATTCTTACTGTTTTCATCACATTACATTCTTTTTTTCTTGATTGTTATTATTCATGTTTTTCCTAAAATACATCGATTATTCATTTAGTATGAAGAGTTGAGTTCCTTGCGGCAATAAAAGGTGGAACCATTCGCTTTAATTTGACATTGGATATGTTAAAAGTATTCTTTTTCATACTTCTTTTAACACTCCATAAAGTTTTATTTTTTCTTATCTAACGACAATAGCATATCGTAACCGCGGTTCTGGTACATCATCGAAGATAAGCAACATTGGGCGCGCACCAAACGTTGGATGAGTCACCGCTTGATACTAACCGCGTATCGCTGGTTGGGATGAACAGCTTATAAGACCAAATGGTTCAAGCATCGAGAGCGTCAGGCCAATCATCCGATCTCTTTGTAATAATAATGTTGCCAGCTGGACCTTTAGGTGCAGAGATGTCTTGGGACAAGGACAATGGCAGCTGACTGAATTGACTGGTGGAAATTTGTAGTGACCATATGATCCAGATACAGAACGGATACGAACGAAAGTAAAAAAATAGAGCACAAGTAGATCCATTCAATTTCACATTTAAATATTCACCTAAAAACCGTTCGGCCAAATTTTAACTCTACGAAATGTTTTTCGGCCAAATGTCTGTCGGACAAATTTTACTTGGCCAAATATCCGGGACCTGTTGGAGGGTTTAAAGTTCGTGTACAGCTCATCACAGGTAATAACGTCATCCGAGTTGAAAATATTAACCTAAAGTTAGGTGTTCTAAAATTTATCATAATTTTTGAATTTTTCGCCTGTTAGGAAGTTTTTTCGCGTCGACGGCGATATGCAAGTGACGATATACGGTGGCCATAAAAATGTTCTTTCTTTGGCCAGAAGTGATATTCTGATCTCGGCTTCTCGCCCAATGTGGGCAGGTCAGCGAATCCCTGGATCGGCCCAACCGTGCGGGTCAGTCGAAGTAATTTCATGGGCATTATTCGTTAAATATGGCCCGGGCTTATGCGCTCTCTTCGCCCTGCCTCACAAGCTAGCTCTACGAGAGGGTAACCATCTACCATCAACAACTAAGAGCTTTAAATACAAAATGTCAAACAGACAATTTTATATTGTAAGCAAGGTTCTTGTTTCATCACAAAAATAAGTCACTTTGAACCAATCAATGCTGACCAAAACTTGTATGGTTCACCGCCTGTTGTTATACTATATGACTAATTTTAGCTTCTCAAAAGGCTTACATTTTCCTATCGAAAACTAATCGCAAATATATTCAACATATTCTCTAATACCAGAACTGCATGACG
The DNA here is from genome assembly GCA_022606575.1 of Glossosoma conforme. NCBI lineage: Eukaryota > Metazoa > Arthropoda > Insecta > Trichoptera > Glossosomatidae > Glossosoma > Glossosoma conforme. The sequence goes on from JAGTXR010000331.1 coordinate 24,298, forward strand.
TTTCAAAAGAAATGTCTACGTCTTTCTTGACAGTCCTAATTGAAATACAGGAACACAAAGTTATGGGACAACTTTCGTTCGATGAATTTAAGTCAAATGTTTTTTAGGGTTGAGCCTTTTCAAAGGACCAATAGTTGAAGCATCAGCAGTATTGGGTTAAATCACAGACATCATTACGAAATTCTGATAAGCAGCCAAATACGCCTCAGATACTACATAATCTTACTCTTTAAATTCTCGGTACTATACATATCCCATGACATACGACATCAGAAGATTGAGATAAGTAATGGACGATGGAAGCTATCCTCGTTTGCCTATTCTATGTGCCTCATGTATTGAACGCATTGAGGAGAATGTTTATACACAAAAGTGTATTTAAAAAAAGTTTCTTTCATAGACACTCTCTATTTGAAGCATACATTTTATAGGTGAGGAATTAGATGTTGAAAGATGGTGATGATGAGTTTGCTGGCACGATAAATATCTGTTAATAAATAATAAATAATAAATGTCTAAATCTTTCAAAATCATGAGTGAAGTGTTTTTGGTCCGATTTGAAATGATAGTCACTGCACCACAATCGACATCCTAGCAGTGTTACGGCGATGCAAGCAGTTTCGGTTTATAAGCGGCTTTGGAGAAGCTTCTAAGAGTTATTATTACTTTTGACTTGTCTGCACCAGAACCGTATTGGCTACACGACCTTTAAATGCAAGTGGAGTCTTTTATGTCCGTATGCCATTTCTTTCTAGTCGAGTAGCTTGTAATTGAGCTCCCGATGTTAGCCTTTATTTACGTCTCACGGTCTCGGCTCTCAATTTCGTCCTTTCAATATACCTACTACCTTTTTAAAATAAAAAATATTCCTGATGTATTGTCCATTTTGCGATGAACTAAATTGATCATACTTTTTTAGTAATTTCTACTTCTTATACTCTCAAAATATATTATATATATATATACCAAATATATAAGATTTTCTTGTGGAGTGATTTTTATCTTGCCGTCCCCGAATGAACAATAAAAGGAAAATATTTTAACTTTTTTTAGTGATCTTCATGTGAGCGTAGATGTAGTTACTTTTAGCTGAAAATTTACATTGATGTTTTCCTATGCCTTATGGTAATTATAATCTTTACATCAAATCCATGACTTGATAAGTAACCGCTTTACCGCTAAGCTATACCACCCAAAAAATAAACTGTTACATATTTTTTATACTTATCTACAATTTATTTTTCAATAAATGTAAATCTTAACATTATTCTGTGAATATATTTTGTTAACTAATTTGATTTTTTAAATTGTGTTATTATTAGTTCGATACCCATTCGGGCGTTCAAAGCTCCATCAGATGGCTTTTTTTAAAGTGAAGATTGTCGCAAAATGTAAAGATTTGGTTATCCTCGTTGATCATACTCGTTATTCGCCTAACGAGTTTATTTTATTTGAGCTTGCAAATAGCGGCTAATGATTTTCAAACACCGTCAGGGAGTAAAATAGTCTGCTCTTGAATTATCGCCATTCTATTTTCCGGAATATTTGATTCGTGCTTTTGAGACTTGATACAAATCTAAGAATATCTTATCTTTATAATAACTAAGCTCGTTACTTAAAAATTAGTACATTTTCTATTTTTTTTGTTTTTTTTCTGTGTATAGGTGTTTTTTTCGGAATGACATAGATTACTAATCTTTGCGAAGTGATTTTGAGTGAAAAATCAATTTCATACACGAGATTTTGTCATTACAAGCCGCAGCTATAAAGCTCTGTCAGCCGTCAAGATCCACCCATCATCTCATGCCATCTTTCCTTCTCAAAGCTCCTCCTTTTATGACGTTTATGCTCGCCTGCAACATAAAATAAAGTATCTTTTAGTTCGGTTTTCATTCGTATCTTATCGAAATGTTGGATGATACAAATCCGCTTTGTAACCTACGTTCATTAAAAAGTCAAACCATCCCACCAATATTAATCTAAGACAAATATTAATATTACGAAGAAATATTTTCAGTCCACAATTTAGTTGCCGAAAATTAATTTCTCATTTTCAATACGATAAAATAATGTCCCCAGTCGCCATATCTCCCGGGTGCGCCATAACTCACTGTCGCCCATTATATTACAAATAAAAAATAATTCGCCTCGATGAATTCGTTGCCTTTATTTTTTATCCGATTTCTTAACCAGAGTAAGCTATTTACCAGAGAAACTATAATGACTATGAACATAAAATATACACGAACACTAAACGTACAAAAGCAAGGATAATTTTTTATTTCTCTCTTCGTCATAGCTATGAAATTTTACTTCGGATAATTAGGCACATAATCGCAAGGAAATAAGAGAAAATAATTTTTATCTTTTGAATTAAGGACGAATAAGTTCAGTACTCGTTCGTGATAGTCATTATAATAAATAAGTATTTGAAAATTAATTGCTTAAAAAAAAGGACGGCTATAGATACACAAAGGAAAATCATTTTGAATAAAAGTATTTTTATTATAGGACAATAGGGCTGTTGCTAGAACCGCATATAAATATAATATACACACATTTCGTCACTCCATCTAGCAGAAAATTTATACAGATACTTTGTTTAATGGTTCTTTGAAGTTGCTTTAACACTTTACCTATCAAACACATCAGATAGAAGTGTTTATTTCACTCATTTCTGTCACTTTACCACTAATAATACTATTAAACTGTTTAATTATTAAGAATAGAAAAGTACCATTTTTCTGACATACGGGTAGAATTAAGACATATCACTTTTGTAGATATCATGAAGTATTTTATCCTAAAGAATATAATGGAACAAGTCATGTCCAAATTACATCCAGACTATAACCTACTTTTAGTGAGAATGTCCATTTACAGTCATAGTCATATTGACTTCTTTTGTACTGGTAATTTCATATGGAACCAAACAAGTTCTTTTATTTAAAGTAATCTGAGCTTCCTAAAATCCGGAAAAAAATTATAATCTTTGAAGTTTCGGAGTTTCTAAATAAATATTGTTCCCTGATCTATCGATAATGTTGCGTTTACATGCAAAAAAAACAGCGCGTATTTTAGTATCAGCAGTGTGAGTGTTCCGACGCCTGGGCTAAGCCTGTGTAATTCTCCCCCAGAGATTTCGTATGTAATTGCCTGATCTGATGGTCGGCATTCAATTGACCTACAAAAAGTTACACAGAAGAATAAAAACAGATGTACCCCGCCGGATTAAAACTAATCACTGTGTTTGGTGGAGCGTTTTATCTCCCCTTTATAAAGCGGAAAATTCACGAACGCTGAGAGTATTTTTCAACTAACCACATCTTATTAAGTACATTTTCGATTTCACAAATCTTCAATTGTAACATTAACTATTCATTTGAATAAATACATTAAATGTTAATGTTTATCTCATAATACGACAGAGCTCATAATAATTGTACAATAAGGCTAGATTACGGAATTAAACAAATACTTTAGTTTTTTCGGCATTCACTTTGAGATCCATTATAAATAATAAATATTTATTTATTTACCTAGTTTTTACATGGATCACGTTGGGTGTGGTCTCTGTTTAGGAGACTGCAGTTACCCTGTAGCACAATCTGTCTCCCACTCTTATCATTCCCTTATATCCTTCTACATAAATGTGTTCGACCACTTACGAAAGTATTATGCAGCTCAGTTGTCTCTTGACAGTGATGGATGGAAGAATTATAAGTTCAGCTTGTGTTTTCAGTAGGATTGGATAAAACACAGCTATCTTTATCATTATTACGTATTGCTTAAAGTCAAACTCTTGGTTACAGATAATAGATGTACAACATCATAATATAAATAAGACATATTACGTGAAGTATGGATTAATTTGTAGTGTTCTGTGAATGTTTTGAATTAATTCTTTTAGATACCTTCTAATTGAATCTTTCTAACCCTTGTTAATATGAGACTAATTAAATTACTCTTTAAATGCCTACAGTTTATTATCCCTGGTGGTAGTTTATGGTATCCAGTATGTTCACACAAAGAAGCAGATACGGTACAGACTATTCCAGGCAGTCATATTGCTGTTCCCAGAAAACTCGCAGCCCACAAGCCGATCTCCACATTTAACATAGAGGCGTTTGCGCGCTATCAAAAGAAGAATGAAAAACTTTAAAGCATAAATATTCCGCGACGGAAAAAAGTTGAACTGGAAGCGATTCCGGTCGGCCAATATACAGATACGGCACACCTGTTTGTATTGTACTAACTTTTATTAACGTGTATTACCTCTTCATATGTAATATTCTATAACCTATATAAACATTTGAGGCAAATAACTACAGTTCGTTGGCTCCCAACTTTTCTTAATTAATGTACAATTCAGATACCAAATATAATATTAAGTCGACTGCCTTTCAGTCTGACAAACTCACAGGAGCTTAAAATAATGTGAGATTTAGGGACATCGTTTCAAAAAATATTGTTACATTAATTTTGTAGTAAGAAAAAAGTATTCAAAATTAACTGAAAAATTTTACCACCCAATAGCATACCTGACAACAGTCAAGTTTATTTAATGATGCTGTTTTTCTTTTTTTTCTGTTAATTTATTTTGATTAAGGTAAATGCTGTTGACATAATTCATCTTATACTAATACTTACTTTAAAAGTTAATTTTGATGGTGGATTAAGGTGATTTCTGGACACTACAATACTCAGTAGTAACAGACCGATAATGGATAATTCAGCTTATAAATATTTTTTTGTGAAGTGATACATTTTTGATTTCGGCATGATCAACTACCTTTGCAAAAGCCTCCTGAAGATTGGCCTAAATAAAAACACTCCTCGCCTCGCCCTTAGCCGCCCTATCCTACCTCCCCCGCAAGTAATACTATTCTCGCACACGTTCCTTGACGCCGCACATTTTTTTCGACCGTTACGCTTTTGCAAGTTCATTCTTTTCCGCGAAATTACCGATTTGTCAAGAAATTTCCCAGACGGGGCGGATCGCGAAGAAGGAGACCAAAAGAAACATTTTCAAGGGAAGAAGGAGCAACGAGCGGAGTAAATAAGAGAGACAAACTACACGACATTGCTCTCCTAGCAGTGATTATTCACAATTTTCTGTCTGTCAAAAATAAATTGCATAAAGGTTTACGAGAAATCCTCAGGACCATAATAAGATATGGTGCGACCGTTTCTGTCTTCAACGCTCGCCGTCTTTCGGAATATCGTAAATTTCAGTAAATTTTGCAGGACATAGAAACAATCGCTATTAAGATAAATACCTTTATCTTACAGGAGCAAACGGATAAATAAAAAAACTTACGTTATTAGATACAATACACACAAAATAACATAAAATAAATTATTTGTATATGATTCGTTCGCATTAACATCACTCATTTGATTGCACTCGTGCATTTTTATTCGTATATCGGTATTGATATTTAAAACTCGATGAACTGAAATATTTTCCATTGCAAGTTTTAATTAGAGAGCTGGCATATTCACTGAAAATCATAGAAAACTGATATTTGTACACATTTCATAAAAATGATTCAATAGTCGAATAAATGATTTTTTTTTACTTTTCAAAAGCCATGTATTTTTATAAATAAACGACGTTGTTGCACGGAATAACATGGAAAATTGGTGCAATGAGGGTAATGGAATGATTAAAAGGGGAGTACGGTTTATTTATATTTTTAAAAATTGTCTTTAAATGTTTAATATATTTATTTATTATTTGCTGGCTGGATTATTGGTTGGTCACTTATGGATCTCACCGTATTGCTACGTCTTATTTAATCGTCGATGCCACAACAACAAATGAACAAGAAAGGACCACATATAAACAAATATCGGCCAATCACAAGTAGAGTGGAAATATCATCACGAATTTGATATTTTTAACAAAAAATATATTTATCAGATTTAGTACATTTAAAGCATTGGTTATAAGCATGCGACAAGGGCTATGAGCAAATGACAAGTAATCCCTGCCCTAATTATATTTCTACTCATTTTATAAGAAAAAAGTATAAACATTCTTCACTTAACTCAATGATGCTCAACCGGGTCGGCTTGACTGGACAAAATATATTGAGGGTACAGCAAAAGTTTATAATAATCTTTTTTATTGAAGAATATATAATTGTATGCGGGAAAAAAATGAGGGAGCATTCCAACTTTGGTAAAATATGTTCGTCAACCGTGTATGGATGGTTAAAAATGAGTTTCAAGAGTTTGATATTGGAGGATAGGTGCTGGAGGAATCAACTGATAAAGTAAGAGCAATGTCTATAATAGTAGCAATAGGAATGGCTTAGTTAACCGAATGCACGTTTATGTTCCATTTATTAGAGTTTATATACTAAACGTTTATCAAGAGTCCTCTTGTTTGAATTGAGTCAATTTAATCCATATCTGTCTACATCTACCTAATTTTCCATATTATATTTCTAAATATAAAAATAAAAACAAAAAAAAAAACACCGATAAATACAAACACATCAAAGACGAACCACGTAAGCTGGCCAGCGGAATATTGCACTGATACATTACTAAGTGCCCTGATCGGTGGTTGTTTATCCTCGGGCCTATTTCCCATCCCTCGGCAATTAATTTCATTTTCAGAATTCCACAGCTTGTATGTACGAGTATCACTATATCGTGCGGCCGAATAATGTATCCGGAACACGGCGAGCGGACTTTTTTATCAATCGATCCTTTATTTGCATGCAAATTAACAATTCGCGGATCGCTCCACCGTTTGTCTTTAATGTTTATTTTGTTTTATTAAATGAATCAGCGCAAACGCCCGAAGCCAAAGAATTTAATCAATTTGTTTTTGCATACATTTACATATTGAATCACTGTGCCAGATATGCTTAGAAATACAATTCAACAACAGTTATTTCATAATGGTACAAGTACTTCGGTATACTCATACAAGACAGTAACACCAGGTGAAGAAAAGTATTCATCTGTGGATTCTACATTGACGACATAAGTGAATCAGTGTTAATCCCTTGCGACAAGGGTGTAATTAGGTATATTTGAAGGGCATTTACGAACCATACAGAATATATAGAGAACTGGAATGCCCACGCTACATTTCTGAAGCTGATATATGGAGTAATGATTACCTTATCAGTATCATTTTTATTTCTTTATTTTATTATTAACTAATCAATTACGTACTATACTCTGCAAATAATGATTAAAGCCGTTATGGAACGGATATGGGATATAAAAGGCATTTTATTTATAGAAAATATTATTTTTTATGTAAAATGATGTCCGCCGAATTCCCTATAAGATTTCCTTATAAAAATGTATTTACGCTAACCACTGTCTATAAGTTATCATTGTTTTAACAATAAGTTAAATAATGGATGTGTTACGTTTTTTTATAGTTAAAAATATTGCAGATATACTTATAAAAAAATGATTTTTGAAAGGCTCCAAATTGTAAAAAAGAAATCCAAAAAGAGCATCCCAAAAATTAACAAAAATTAGGAAATAAATTAAATGAACTTTTAAAAACGGATCTCCAAACCTTGTAAAGAATATATTGAATATTGTTTTTGTGAATATATAGCGCTCTACCATCCAACCATACACCTCGTCATTATTGGGAATATACGACGTTTGTATCAATAGGGGGCGTTTAGATACGCCCACTTATTTCACCTTTGACTAGGTTGACTATTAAAATCGAAATACCCGGGCTCTACCGCTTCTTTGACTCGCCAATTCCGGCATAAAATAATGTATAAAAATAAGTTGGAATTTTTCGAGCGATATTTTACGGTTCGATAAAACATACTAGCAAACGTAAATCTTTAAGTTCATACTGAACTGATGGGGGCGGGCGATATGAGATGTTTCAAGCTAGAGAACAAACATTCGGTTACAAACAGATTTTTCTTTAAATAAAAAACAGTTACAACGAGATGAAGATATTTTCGTTACCCTGACTCTTATTTTAAAGGATCATCAGTCTAAGTAATAAGATTTTTAGTACTCCATTCATTTATAAGAATACAGATAAAGGTATAAATATATATATCAGCCCGAGATTCACGCATCATTACTACAGGAATTTTCTATGAATGGATGGTCTTCACGGGACGACTTTCGTCTACCACGAATTTCAATAAATAGGCTATGACTGGTATTTTACGTGTGAGGGATCAAATTCACACCAACCGGGGATATTGTAGAGCTCAGAAAACGATTACAAATCTTTTTTTTTAATCTCTGTCGGGGATCGAACCTACTACTTTTGAATTGCAAAGCAAACGCTATGACCATTGAGCTATACCCGCCGGCGGGTAATTTATTTTATTATAAACTAGCTGACCAGGCAGACTTCGTACTGCCTCAATCGATAAATAAAAGACCTAAATTTTTGTATAAAATAATCTTAAAACAAACAAAACGAATCCGTATTTAATAAAAAAAGCATTTTTTGAATGAAGCATGAAGTTTTGAATGAAAATGAATTGGCCAAGAAATGCTTAGAATCATCTCCAATCTCAGAAACTAATGATCGTAAAAATCTGGTGGTGGTACCAATTGTGGCAATTTTACTTTGCCTCCAGCACAACATAATCCAGTAAATTCACCAGTGTATTTTAACGCCTTACAATATTTACAAATTGTTTTCATTTCCCCAATTGTTACCGATTTGTCGACACAATAATCAATTGCCGGATCATAGTGAAATGCAGCTAGTTCAAGAATAACAGGAGCACTGCGTCTGCGGATTCGCTCAATTTCATTATGTTGTGCTTGCTGTTGTTGTGTTTGATATGCACGAACTCGTTGCATTCTAAGCCTATCTACTTCATTGTCACTCACTAAGTAACACAATTCTGACATAGCAATACGACTATTTTCTTGATCTGTCTCTCTCTGGTCATCAGTGCGGTTAGCACGTGAGGTAGCTCTTGGCACATTTGATTGACTGCGACGACCTAAGTCAGGTCATCTTCTCCTTGGCATCGTAAATTGTAATTAATCAAAGTGAGAAAATTTCTCGCTCACTTAGCAGTAAAGTGTCACTATCACAAAATATCAAAAACAAAGAGCACATTACTTGGAATGTCATTATCACAAAGGATGACCAAAGTAAAGAAAGTTCTCGCGCACTCATAGATATCGTAACACAATATGTATCGTAATACTTTTTTTCGTGTTCTGAAGTGCGACAGGATGGATTGACATATTAGTTGGTTGTCAAATCTAATGTCAAATATTATGGTTGCGTTCAGAAATTTAATTTGTGACAAAACCTAATATTTATTCTTTTTCTTTATCCTAGCCATTTCCCATCATCTGGGGTCGGCTCTCCTTGTGCACGTTCGCCATGTCAGTCTGTCCTGCGTTGCATTCTCGGTCGAACCCAGGGTTTTCAGATCCTTGTTTACAGTTGCAGTCCAGGTTGCCTGCGGTCTTCCAGGTCTTCTTCTCAGCATGGGTATGTTGAGGGCTCTCTTCACCATGAGGTCCTCATCTCTCCGTGTCACATGCCCATACCATCTTAGGTGGTTTTCCTTTATCTTTTAAGGTATAGGGGCCACCCGAAATGAACTCCTCATTTCGAACTCTGTCTACTCTAGTCACACCGCCCGCCCACCTCAGCATCTTCATCTCTGCCACATGAATCCTATCCAAGTCACGTTTCAGCGGGGTCCAACACTCCGATCCGTATAGCATAGCTGGCCTTACAGCAGTTTTGTAGATTTTACCTTTGATCCTAACTGGAATCTTGCTGTCACACAAAACTCCAGAGAGAGACCTCCATTTCCGCCATCCTGTGTTTATTCTATGCTCCACCTCAGATTCAGTTTTGGCATCTAAGGATATCACAGAGCCGAGATATTTAAAAGTATCAACCTCTTTTACGGGTGTGTTCTGTGATCTGTGACTAATGATCTATTACATTTCGTGACACTACAATTTGGTCGCATTCGCGATATTATCACTTTTGTTGAGTTTCGGAACACGACATTAGATCCTCCAACGTGCACGCGAAGACTATTTTGTATAGATATTATTGAATTTGAACTTTCTGCAGCGGTAATAAATTGCAAATTGACTTTGAAGTTAGGTTAACACACCTACATTTCTTAGACAACAGTGAGTGATTATAATTTAATATGAACTTTATTGAATAGCAATAAAGTTCAAATTGACTCTACATTTTATTTAGAAAACGTTTATATGGGAAAAAGAAATGGGCTGTTTTTAGGGTTTTCCCGGAAATTATTCAATTATTCACGAACATTTCAAGACCAAGGTAAGATAAATCCGTTCAGCCGTTCTTGAGTTATAAAGATATAAAGATATATAGATATATAGATATAGATAGATATTTAGATAATACGTACCGAGAAACTGTGTCAAGTGCGCGGTAAGCACTCTGCGCACACAACGTTATTCGGTCACAAAGCGCGCCGCACAAATTTAATTGTGTGTATCAAAGTTGATTTTGTGTGCGGATCGTAAATAGTGATATTTTAAAGCGTGTCATTTATTTATTTATTTATATACAGAATCGAAATTCCATTTTTTTTAAATACTTAGAAACAGAGTAAACATAAATAAACAATAAAAGGAGAAAATAATAAAAATAAAAATAACACAAAAGAATAAGAAGATGACACGTGTCAAAGATCACAGAGATCAAGTAGAATCAACAATCAAGTGTCATGTCAACCGCGCGGTAAATATTATACACACTTCGCGTTCTCATAATAACACGCGGTGCGTGAAATGAATAAAGCATATGAAAGATGATATTGTGTATAGATCTTTTAATATGTTAACGCGTGTCATGTCAACTGCGCGGTAAATAATATGTACACACTTCGCGTTCTCATAATAACACGCGGTGCGTGAAATGAATAAAGCATATGACAGATCATATTGTGTATAGATCTTGTTTATATGGGACTTTTATATGGGAAAAAGAAAAGGGCTGTTTTTAGGGTTTTCCCGGCAATTATTCAAATTTTTCTCACCTTTTAAGCCTTCCTTAGACCTCCACGAACATATCAAGACCAAGATAAGATAAATCCGTTCAGCCGTTCTCGAGTTTTAGCCAGACTAACGAACAGCAATTGATTTTTATATATATAGATTTTATCTTAATGTTCACACAAATGTGGCCGACCAAGGTAATTATTTTGTCGTCAACTGCTTCAGTAGGGTGGAAATACACTGAAACAAATAATAATAATAAATTCATAATATTATAATTAAATACTCTGAAGTCTGAAACAAAACATGCATTTCTTCAAGTTTCCAAGATCTTGTCGCTTTGAAAATACATCGCAACCCATTCATACTCGTAGAATATACTTGGCAGAGCTTAGAAGATGCAGAGCTGACTTGGGACGAAGCGAAGACATCTGACAGAAGATAATGGCAAAATTCTTGGAAATCATTTAACACATATGAAGGAAGAATAACAGATCTACTTTAAGAAAATAGAAAATATAATTGTAAAATGTTTCATAGAATAAATATTCATTTAATACTACATGTTTTTCACTTTAATAATAATAATAAAAGCTTTTATTCCAGCAGGATTGGCTGGGTTGTGCAATCCCCAATCTGCCATATTTTTTTCATAGATATTTATATAGTACATGCAAAATAATAATTATATATACACATAGTAATTCATGGTGGTCGCTGCATCATCTCCTACTATAAATACTTCATATTGTACTGTACTTTGTAGAGTAAAACTAATGTACTTTTTTGCTGGTTAGGTTAGGTTTTTATACGTGTTTATATATAACCTCAAATACATTAACATATATAAATACAAACATAATAATGCATTTTCATCAATATCCCGTCTATTTACAAAAGTTTACATCGACTGGAAGGGAAAAATTGAATTTATTTACACTTAAATGATTTGTCAAAAAGCGAAAAGTAAATGAGAGCAGTGGTTGGGGCATATAAATAAATGGTGTAATAAATATAAAGATGAATATTTTTATGTGCCATATTCGTGTATTTTTTTTTATATTCTCCATATTGGCCACACTTGTATCTCGACGCCCCTATTTCCCTCGGGGGCGTCGCTGCCTCCCTAAGTCCGCCGTCGCCCACGGGTGGGCGGCACGGCCCACTTTGGAAAACTACGGGTTAGATTATAACATTTACCAATTATACTTTGGTTGCAACTTGCACTGTTTAAACTAACTTTGTATTTAGCAGTTAACGGGAAAATTCATTATATTTTCTACATGGAAACAAAATTCATATCTCTACTATAATGTGAAGTTATCGCCGCGACGCGAGTGCCTTTGGGAGTCGGATTTTTGAACATACTGCGGAACAAATATGAAGTTACACAATATTCTTGTACGTAAGGGTAACGGTTTTTTTTCATAGCGAAGTAATTATTTATATACAATGTCTTTTTTCAATTGTTTTACCCGCACACATATACAACCTGTAACTGAACTAATTAATTGTCCATACCTATGTAAGCCACTGCCTGTTTTTATTTTTTCATTATCGAAGATGGACTTCAGGAAGGCCGAAACATGTAATCATTTAAAATAAATTGTGAATCAAAACTATTTTTTTTTTTTTTTAATTAAAATAATTTTAAAATACAACACCATCTAACGCATGACTAACAAACTAAAATAACGTCACTATTAGATGATCTGCATACGATATACCAATGAACATGTGACATCCAAATTAATGGCGAGACAAGTGAACATTTGTGTAGCAGGAACTAGCTCTAAATAATAGCAGAACGCAGTTATAGAGAAAGCAGAAGATGAAGAAGATAAAGACTATTAAAAGCAAACTCCTTTTCTTTAAAGAAATTCATTAACTCTAAAATAAAATATTTTTGGAATCTATCTCAAAGGTGAATGCCGTATTCGAGGTCGAATTTGTTCTTTTAATAAAAAATTTAGTTATTTTACTTTTATTGAGAAGTATTTAAGAAGTAAGAAGAAAGTATTTAAAAGGTATTAATTAAAGTAAGTTGTTTTTTTGTGATTCTTATATAATTTACAATCCGTAAGTTTAATTATGTAAGTAAATAAAATTAAAATAATTGAGTATATTCTACTCGTATATGAAATTAACGATATCGTGCATTTTCAAACTTATTTTATGCCTTTATTTAAAAAAGTCTGAACGGATTTTTACCCAAATGATGGACGGCCATTACGTTGAAGGATTAGTCTACAGATTACGCGACATGAATAATTGAATTAAAGTAATGTGCACTTACAAAAATTATTATATATATTTACTGTAAAATCTAAACACGATTAATAATAAAATTAATATAACATCTGAAGGCTTGCGTAAGATCAGTATCTGCTTATTGAATGCACAAAGTTCTTACAGTACTGATAACATACCCATATATACACATCATCATCACCATTAGCCTGTATCCACCCACTGTTGAACGTAAGCCTCCCGCATGAGTCTCCTTCCTCTTCGGTCTTCCGCCTTCCGCATCCAGGACTCTCCCGGTATTCTTCTTATGTCGTCAGTCCATCTTTCAGGGGGCGGCCGATGCTTCGTTTGCCAGTTCTTGGGCGCCATTCCAATACTTTTCTTACCCATCAACCGTCGTCTTTTCGATAGATATGTCCTGCTCATTGCCACTTGAATGTGCCTATTCGTTGGATAGCGTCCACTACTTGAGTTCTTGTGCGGATATCCTCGTTTTGGGTTGTATCTTTTAGCGACACTCCGAGCAAGGATCTCTCCATAGCACGATGGGTGACCTTTATTTTATTAGTAAGACTTGCTGGTAGATTCCACGTCTCTGCGCCATAAATTAATACAGGAAGGATGCATTGGTTAAACGCCTTTGTTTTAAGACATAACAGAACTTTTGATATTTTCGACTAAAGTTAAGACGTGATTTTAAAATAAAATAAAATATTATTGTAACTTTTTATTTCAATGGATATTTATGTTATTAATACTAAACTCGGAAGGCTTCACTATCGTATAAAATCTATGACTCCTTTGGTCAGAATTGATGGCTTTAACATATAAAGTATATTTATATAAGAATACACGTAAGGGTACGATTGTTTATCAGGTGAACTTACTTTCTTAAGATTCAAATGATTGAGAGGCTTTGGAATTCAAATGAAAATACTCTACGTATATAAATACCATTGTAGTTTGCACAATAGAGACAATACTTGGTATCCGTTTCACGCAGCGGTAGCAGTCACGTTCCGGATATAAAATAAATCAGATCACGATATTATTAAACAACACGGATAATAATTATCTTCAATTTTCGACGTGATGCTGCGGAACCAAAACTAACTAATCGATATCCCAGGATTATAACAGGGCAAACGACATAGCTAGCAAACAATCCACTCATCGTTTTCTTGCATATATCTGTACAAATTGAAAAAAAATAGTCATATAAACTATTGAAGTTGTTTTTTATAAGTTAATTGAATACAAATGCTCATATATGAGTAATAAAACCAAATGTTTTTAACCACCAAAGCTGTGCTGTGTTGAGATTATACGTATTCTTCTTTGTATTTTATGTACTTACATCTATCTACATTCACCCTACTCATGAGCCATGCAATCATTGTATGTAATTATTGCAACAATATAATACAAAAAAATATCTTTTTTTTTACAAAGTCAGTATGTTTTTTGCTTTGCGTCCCTTCAACGTTACTTCCGTTAACCCTATACACTCAAACCTTTAATTGCTACGTGTCCAAATTTTTAATAAAAGAATGACGTTTTTGACTTATAGTTGGTAGTTGAGATCATATATTTATCGGCAAAATAGAATTTAATCACCGAACCTTATTTAGATACCTCCTTTTATGTTTATACTATAAGACGTGAATCTGTTTTGAGATTTTTTGCTGTTGATTGATGCTTAAACTTGGGGGCAGTTAAGAACCAATAAATTTCGAAATTCAGACTTTTTAAAATGTTATTCGCTACAGAATCTCGAGATGAATACCAGCTTGATGAGTTTTGTAGTAATCTGGTGTGTATATTGACATAAAAACGTTGTTATCTGTTCATTAACTATTGCTGCTACCCCAGTATCGCACCTACTCTACTATCGGTATTACGCTTTAATTTGGTGCCCGCCTAGTCGGTAATGCGATAGCCTACGGACATAGGAGTCTCGGGTTGCCGGCTTTTTTGCGGGAAGACCCAAGAGGTAAACAAGGCAAGAGAAACTGAGAAAATCGTGGCCAAAACAAACAAAGGAAATACCAAGACGCTCTGCTATAAGCCGGGTATATAAAAACTGGACATTATAATATTATATTCTCCAACGTGATTTTGAACTTAAAGATTATCTTCCTTTGTATATTCTAAATACGGAGCATATGGAAAAAAAATGTAAAAATGCTGCGTTATTTATCACAACATAAAAACAAAAAAAATCAGCTCCATTTCACTATGTCCCAACTTAGAGGAAGTACCCAAAGAAATGATTTATTCAAGAACATTTACTTCAGGAAAACTTACATCTTATCATATATGACTTCTCGATAACAGGGTGATGTTTATGAGTGCATTAAAAATGTATAAAATACTAATAGATACATTGAAATGATAAATATAATAAATAAATTAAATGAGTTATACATTATATTTTACTTAAATTAGGAGGAAAATAAAACTCGTAGTACATTAATTTTCAGCAATACTTTTTAAAAGCTTTGTTTTTCGTCGATCAACATTATCGTTTTCAGAGTATTCCATAGTTAGATATAATACATTTTCTTCTTTGTAATAAATGCATTGGTATTTCCAAGTACATCAGAGAATAAGTAAATTAGTAAGCAACAAAATGATTGTTTCTAAACAATGTGTTTATTGTAACAATATCCGTGTGCAAGCATTCGATTAAAATTATTTATCGCCGTAATAATTTCAGCTTGATGGTTCAGGCGTCGCTCAAATATTATTTTTTGCAAACAAGTATTTCGAGCTGCAATGACATTGCTAAATTCCGCCCATTATTAATATTGAAAAGCGCAATTTCCTATGCGAAAACTCCCCAGCCCTCCGAGTCCATTCATAGTAAAATGCGTAGTATGGAGAACCGAATGCAGGGTTTGGTCTTTGAAATGGAAGAAATTGAGCAAAACATTGCGATAAAGAAAGCTAGCAGAAGCCAACATACCTGACTAGTTGAATCTTACTGGAATAGTGTTTCTTCAAACATACCAGTTCATTTCAAATACAGTCGATTCCGCTTAATTGGGACACATCGGGACTTGGGAATTTTGTCCCAATTAAGCGGCTGTCCCAATTAAGCGAATTTCACATTTTTTTTTAATTCATTTATTTGGTTTTGGCAACTAAGGCCATTAACCAGTAATACACACATAAAATTAGACAATGCATTTTTTTTTTTCTATAATTTTATTTTATAAACTCTAGGAAACTGTAAATAACTATAGGTAATACAAATTATCATATAAATTACAAATATGGAATATAAACTTTTAAGAAGAAAATAAAATCCTAATTAAAATAATAAATGGGTAGGTACATACAATTTAATTCAATGCAAAAATGAGTGAAGTGTAGTCTGTCTTTTGTTTTTGTAATATTCCACTTCTACAAAACCAGCACAGATATTCAGTGCGGATGTAGGCCTCTCTTCATTTCCTTCCTGCATAAAATAACGTTGTAACACGGCCATAGATTTTTTTGCCTCCTGGTTAGTCACAGGCACAGGTGACTCATCATCATCATCGTCATCTTCGTCTAATTTAAATATGTGCAACATAATATGTGCTGTGATCTTAAATTTATTGTCCGAAATAAGAGGAATGTTGTCCCAATTAAACATATAAATTTACTGTTGGTTTCTTGGTTTGATTTCTATTCTTTGAGATTTGTCCCAAATTAGCGGCTGTCCCAATTAAGCGATGTCCCAATTAAGCGGAATCGACTGTATTTGTTTTAATCTTTTTGTACACTTTTCTTTGTTTTTTTTGACATATTTATATGTGTACTATTTAACTATGAGTATTTGTGTTTAAAAATTTTAAGACTATCGTATCTAATTTTGACTATGGAAACCTTAAGTTTTTCAGATTAATAAGGGTTTTGTTATTAAATGCATTTTATGCATTTGGAACATTTTGTACTTTATAGAGGGCCTCAGAAATAGTTTAGAGCTTGAAGAATAGATAATGTCAGCTTATGTTTCCCTGTACTACACGCAGATTGCTTATAGCAACATCTATATGGAGGATAGTCCAGCAAGGTATAGAGTGTTGGAGACTACTGTGATGGAGATACAACTATCATTTTACGAAAAAGTTCGTTTGATTAATATGACGCGATATAAATTATATGTTATACTCGTACATGTGTATATTTTAATCTATATTTTGAAATACATGCAGTGACATTTTGCTGTAGCCCTTCAATACAGATCTCGCTTCGTAAGTGTTCCCTCCTGTAATGGCAGAGTCTTCGCCTCTCGGCGCGTAAATCTTCCCCATAAATATGCGTGATTTCGCCAAAACACTCAATTTCACTTCAGTCTTTGGACATAATTTATGGTTTCAATTTCGGGAAGCAAATTTCCCCGACAAGAGACTGAATAATACTATATATTATTTTCATTATCAGCCTGACTTCTTTGTTTTAGACTCTCGGAGTAGAGGTCCCACCCCCCACAGGTGAGCGCTGATTCAATTTGAGAATCGAAAGAAGAGTCGCTCTCTTAACATATTTTTGAAACGAAAGATCGTGTTTGTTGAATCATACGAGTACATTTTGTAATTAAATAACTTTTTTTCTTTTTCGGCGTCTAGTAACCTAGTATGAAAAAATATATTAATGGAATTGAGAATCTATACAGACCATTGTATTCTACAAATATTATTGACACAGAAAATATAAATAGCTATTTCTTGATATTTCCAATATTCACTCAGGCCGTGGCTAAACTACCTACGGCCGTATTAACAATAACACTTCAGATGGCAGGCTTTCATAAATGGACATTTTGTCCGACTCTCTATAAGCAGTATCTCCTCCATCTGAAACATAGTACAATTTTTTAAGAATCTAAATCGATTGAAAAAAATCTGGATAATTTAAAAGTATTTTTCGAATAATTATCGTTTTGTGAAAAAAAAACTTCTTAGATCAATAATATAGTACATCATTGTAACCCTTAGACAGAATGGTAATTTCGCAGTTTTTTATTCTATCGGTAATAATAATATTGTGTGCAACTTCAGTTCAATTGTTATTTTATTTTATTTTATTCATATATATTGATTGCCTGTTATTCATCAAAAACTAAGTAAGTACATTTATTTCAGAAGCTTCCTTGAAAATTATTATATAAATTTAACAAAAAAAATTTTTACTAATCCTTCTTCTTCGTAGTATCAATCCGGTGGATTGGTTTGCAGCAACAGAATCTTGCATCTCGATCTCCATTCCTCTCGGTCCTCCGCAACCCTTTTCAGCTCAGCATAAGCACTACAATTCATGTCCTCGAATACTTGCTGCAAATACTCCCGTCTGGGGCGCCCTCTACAGTTTCTACCCTCAACCATCCCCTCCACAATATCGTGAAGAAGACCATCGTCGCGCATGATGTGACCAATCCATCGGGCTCGCCTCTCTGAGATGGTTCTTATTAGTTGCCTATCTTCCTTGATTATTCTAATAATTCATAATCCTACATATAAAAAAAAAAATGTGAACTTTTAAAAATACCAATACATATATTTACAACTCTTACCTACAAGTATATTATTTAAAATTGTTCAAAATTTATTGCATCCCTTATTTTTTATAATCTCATTCAAATTACAATTATTAGTATGCAGTTTCATCAATAATTGTAAGTTTATATCTTTATGCTGTTTTTGTGAAACATTAAGAGTTGTTAGATTATTTGGGATAGTCTTGTAATAGCAGCTGACATTGTGGTGACGATTTGAGGGCAATACTATGTTTAAGCTTTGCAGTAGATATTAAAAATAAATAAATACTAAGAACACTTTTCGATTTTTTTGATCGATATTTCTTGTTGGAATTCCATAATATCAGATATGAATAAAAGATTTTTTAGAATTTATTCCAACATATATTTTGTTTTTGACGACATTTAACTAATTGACTTGAAAATGGCCATTGGACCTGGCTGAAACATGTCGTCAAAAAATATAGATGTGGAATAAATTCTAATAAATCTTTTATTTTTATCTGAAACTAAGAACACATTCAAAATATTGTTGTTAGCATCGCAAGATTGTCATGTACCTATTGTAAGATTGGCTAATGCGCCTACTGTGTTCTGCTCTGGAGCATCTCGTCGTATCCCCCGGTTTGCCCCGCACGGACTCCTTCCACAATGTCGAATCGTGTCTTTTCTGTCCAGGAGAACGTGACCTGGTGGGCAAAGAGCTGGCAAGCCTACTGAGGGAACGACTCTTAGGGGGGCAACACGTATCTAAAGCCGGGTGAAATCAACGCCGTTGAAAACTGTGGTGTACCTCGTGTATAGCAAGATCGGTGTAATACAAAGCTACTTTATGTCACGGAATATATCGAGTTCGAATAGAGGTGGAGATTTACAATCACATTTTTAATCCTAACACTACTAGCCTTCAAATGAATAAGATAATTGCAACATTCTTGTATCGTACTAGTATATTCGTATAACGTTGTAACATACCCTAAAAAATATTTTGGATCGACGAAATATTATATACATTATGAATACTACAAAGATACTAGACTTTTCGTTCTTACTGTAAATAATTTAAAACTATTTTTTTTAAGACGAGATGTAAGCCAAACGAGGTGTGAGTAAATGATTCCATGTATGGTAAGTTGATCGTTGAATCTTGAATATTTCCCATTAGCCCCACCACAAATTTTCACCTAATCTATTAGTTGCTATAGTCCATGACCCGTTATTAGACATATCTTCACCCGAATGTCCTGGGAACATATAGTTCCCGATAACCACCCAGGACTTGAAGAGACGGCCACTGTAATGTCTAAAGCATATTTTGGGTGATTTCTCAATCTGATTTTTTAAGGACGTGAATTATTATACCAATGTTCTCAAGTCTGGATTATTGGGTCATAACGAGCGGCTTTACCCAATCAACAACACGGGACTATCGATAGGCGATGATTCATCATATTTTGGTCTTAAAAGAACCGCGCTTACGATGTGATGTTTTTTACCGGACGAATTTTCTTGAACTGCTTTTGTCGATGCTTCTATAGCATTCTAATAATGTTCACGAGCAACACAAGATAGCCTGGACTTCCCGGAGCTGCTGTGTTAAGGGCTCGCAGGAGCCGCGGCTGCGGAGCCTCTCAGGCCTCCCGAGGGTGCGGCGCCTGACACACCAAGCCCTCGGGCCGCCTTATTTGTACAATCCGCTCGCGCGCACTTTTATGGCTTTTCCACAGGTTTATGTATCTCACCTAATGCAGCGGCGCAACCAAAATCTAATCAAAACACTCATATTCTCCCACTTCTTGTAGGTAAAGTTAAATATATTAGGAGTATATATGGAGACTGATCAAAATTTATCGATGGAGTAAATATGTAGAACATTAGAACAAACCAGAGCGTGATTAGACATATTCTAGATTCACGCTCACGAAGCATGATTATCTTTTTGACTGTTTTTACTAGTAAGAAAAATATGAGGCATCATGGGTCATCCAAGGATATTAACAGAAGGTTATGATGACGATCATGGTCATGATGAAAAATCGCAAGGCAACGAAAGGCTCGTTTATTGCACAGAAGTGACTCATTAATACATCACTTTCAATTGGTTCAGGAATTTGATTCAATTGGTTCAGGATTATTATTCTATCCACTCCAAATTATAGTATGTTAAACGATTTCGACGTCAGTATGTAACGGTATATATACCATTTACAAAATATATATTTTAGGAGGCAATAATGGGTTAAGCCTTTCTTCGGGAATAAATGGTCCAGGCCCTTAATATTACTTTCGCTTAGATTTTCATTATATATATATCTCTATTAGTTTTGCTTTTAAATTGAATTGTATCGCTATTACGCATAAACGTTAGCCACCAAATCAAAAGTCATATTTCTTTGACTCTCTATAAAACTCTTCAAAATGAGTCTGAAGTCCACGGTAGGTTGATGATGAAAAGCAATATAAAGATAAGGCAGATTATTTTAACGTGTCCTAATACAACCGCTTCCTAATTAGAATCATATTGTCCCATAAACTTGTATGTCCTAATAAGTCCAAGATGTAAGAGGTTCTTTTGCTACGGATATTATTATTGTAATATTATTTTATAAAACGAGTAGGTTAACCCGACACTCTAAAGTATTGCCACAGTTCCTAGTAAATGAAATGTATTTATTTGTTTCAATAATAACCAACTCATTAAATTTTAAATTGACAAATGTTGACAAATACCTGTTTGTCAAATATGTAGTGAACCTCGTTAGGAGTAATATCATTCACTGAAAGCTTCGCGGCTAGCATAGAAAGGTAACGAATTCACAGACGTCGTTTGCAAAGCTTGTCGTATAGGAAATGTTATGTCAAAAATAAATAAAACCGATGCATTTATCAAAGCGTGCCATTTTTTATAAAGGATATGAGTTTCTGTGACGATAACATGATTGCATACAATTGGCGATCAAACATAAAATATAAGAGCTTGTTAGTAAGAAATCAATACATATTATAAAGAGATAACACTTCATTTATCAATAATTCATATTTTAATGAACAAAGACCTTCCGTATGAACTTTCGGCGAATAATTACTCAACGTATAAGTATCACGCAACAAAGAACTAGCACATGCCAAAAATGACATGTATTACACACACTCGCAGTTATAGTTTTTTACATTTAAATTACAATGTATTGCTTTTATTTTGAAATAATACGCTCAAATAAATTCCAGAAAATATAAATTATTTAAACATTATACACTGTATGAAGTATGTTCATAAGTCGTCTATCATTTTATCAAACGCCTTTATTCACACACTTAAATTTCAATGATTTTTGTTATTTCATATCTGAAAATGGTGCATCTATTTTTTAATAACTCAAGTTTATTCTATACATTTTCATAGACACTACTATAAAATTTGTGTGGCATCTTTCATGATCATGTAAACGTATTTTTCCATTAAATCATTACAGCAGTAATGAGAGACATCGCTAACTGCTTCTCTTACACTCCTTTAAGTTATTTGTTTTTCCCCTCAATTATCAACGGTATATATAACCATAATACATAATTTTTACACATAATATCTGCCCATTTTTCTTCTAGTTTGCATAAAATATTCCTTTTATCATCAACCCTCAAGATTTGCATATAATTAAAACGAGACCTGTCAGCTATATAACAAGATTTTGTTGACTTTATAAATACTGTATAAAATTGGTGCTTGGATAATAAATAAATGCTGAAAACCTTCAAATGGGGAAAGAAAGTTATTTCCAATTTTCAGCCGACATTTTTTTGTGTGATTTGTATTTCGGTTTTTAAGGAAATCGGATGATAACCCTTACGTTCCTGAGGCCTGGACTATTTCATCCTAAGGGCGGTTCAACTTGAATGGATACTACTGCTACCCTTTCTTCAAGTAATTTGACTTCTGCTCTGGAGTTATCGGGAATCGTGTGTTCTCAAGTGGAACTTCAGGTGCATGTATGTCCTAGAATGAGAAATTTACGGAGGCAGCTGACAGAACTAAGTGGCGGCAGTTTATGGTGACCATATGTTTCATATATGGAACAGATATGAAAAAATAAGTTTAAAAAATCTAGTTTATATATTGTATATCATGTCGGGAATTTTTAGCACGGGTACGCTCTTGAAACCGGCCCTGGGGACAGGAGTGTGATTTTGAGGCCCGTCAAAGATGCGGCCGCGCCCTGATAAGAAGCAGCGGAGATAAGGTTGTAATAAAAATTAACGCCTTCTTTTGTGCGCGGCCGTGGGCAGATCTGCTCTGCAAACCACTGGAATAACAATGATCCAACAGGCACGTACTCGCGATATTGAGACGATCGCGTTGCAACATTTTTTTTTAAATTAAATTAGGTATCCAATGTTCAATAGACATATTTTTATTTATTAACAAGTATTACGCTTTTTATCATTACGCCACGCAGACATTCAGATTATTTACTACGCTTTTATTTCGGTATTATCTTAGACACTTCCCTCCAAGCTTTCTTAATTGATAACTCCTGCACGTATTCATCATTTGTCAGATCTTTAGTAGCCTTTCCAAGCATTGGAAAGAAGAAGTGATCTTTTCGATAGAGTTGGGTACAATAAATATTTTTCAATCGCCTTGAATGTACAAAAATATTATGATGGCTTTTATTATTTTTCTAACCACATAGAGTTGTTCAAATGTACAGAACCTACTTCCAGTCTGTACTCGTGGCAGATTTTTACGACATCTGAGTAAAGTGGAACAATAAACTCGATGATAATATTTGAAACATTTAGCAATTCTGCTCAGTAGACAATTTTAGTTAATTACTGGGAATTTAGACACTGGGTATTTCAAAATCAATATATGCGTAATAAGGTATTTTATGTTAAGCGTATCATCAAGTAGAGTTCATTCCCCACCAACGTGAGGTAGTAAAATCAACAAAAAACTAATATCATGTTTTCCCATGCAGAATCTAACAGTCCCGTTTGAGTGTCACTGCAAGACTTTTGGTATTATCTTGTTTATATACTAAAAAAATGGTATGATTTTGTGACATCATGTTTCGCATATGTTCGATTCAAAGAGAAAAAAGCTCCAACGCTAACAAAAACTCGCTTATAAAAGAGTCGCTAGATAATTTATTTCATTCAAATTGATTTCACTGATTGGATCCGATTGTCCTATGGACGTCCCGGCCGCTTGTAGCAACCGTCGGTGTGGTAATGATGCCGCTGATGAGCCCCAGATTGGTCCCGATTCAATGACGTATTATTGAGCGTCAATTGTGCCTGGGAGCAACAATATCCCTAATGGAATACAGAGGGACAATTATTATAATTGTGTTTGTATCGGAGGAACAGATGCGAGCCATTCATGCAGGCGCTGCCTCTTTGATTGAAGCCGGATAATTTCAGATCAAACAATAGAGCTATTGACAAGGTGCGAGGTGGCGAAACGCTTTAGTAACATACTTTGTTAATATTCATATTCACACTAAATAAAATATACGATCGCCACAAATCGACAAAATTCTCCGTCGATCGTCATTGTTCTCTCCTAGTACAAAGTCAGTATTGTAAATACTACAGAGCTCCGCATATTTACGAATATAGTTCCCTTCGCCCTTTAGCACAACAGGAGTTGTGATTTGAAGTAAATTCAACTATATGTTATACTGTCCAGCGAAATCTGTTTAAATATTCCATTCAATTCTACCTTCGTTCTTTTAATAACTTTAAGATAGAAGGCAGCCGTGTCCACTCTCTTATATATAAATGCCTCTTTTTCAATATACCAGGTTGTTGTATTAATAATGATGAAATAAACAAAAATACAATCCACTCCGTTGAATATGATTTCACTTTTAAATATGCAGGGCAGATAAGCTGGGCAGATTCCCCAAAGCAGCAATCTAGGTTTCTGTGAGGAAGAAATGTGAACTTAGGAACATGGTTAGCCATGATGTAATGCGTTAACATCAGCCCTCAGTTCATTGATGTTTTAGTAATTCACTGGCCTTCATTTTTGCTTTGCGTAATGGAGTAATATCTTTCATTTCGTTTGTGACTTTTAAATACAATTTCAGTGGCAAAAATATTTTGTTATTACTTACAACATATTTTGTGTTAAAGGTTTTATTTTATATCCATATTCTGATGGATAACTCGGTTTCTAGGTGATTTACATCGTTTTTTTTTTAGCTTTGCTTAAATGCGTTTGTTATAATACAATACTCTGTGTTCTGAAAAAAAAAGTTAAATATGAAATCAAATCGTAACCGCAAACAGCACTTTTCCGAGTGTTTGCTTAAGAATTCGTCGGTAGTTAGGCGTATATTTTTTAAAAGTTTGCCGCCATGCGGAAACACAATAGGGTAAATAATGTATTACCTCGGCAAGCAAAGGGAACGAACACATTGTTTGCTCAAGAAGAATGTGCCCACCGCGATTTAGCCATCTTACGAAACGCCGGTATACAATGCTTACTTTTATCTGTATCATCATCTTTTTCGTTGTAAAAGAATATAAAAATATATGTCAAAGAACTACTCGATTACTTCATTCTTAATAAGGACATAATTATCATCCCACTGAAAAAAAGTAGCCTTAATTCAACTACTCCCTTACTCATTGATTATAATATTAGCTCGTACATCTGTAAATATTAACACACTTGAGAATGGATTCTCAACAAATTCAAAATGTGTAATTTATTTGTTTATTGTTAAAATCATTGATCACCTTATTATGATCGTCTTTTCCAGACTATACGATGTTTACATTATTATGAATATGCTTAAGTTATGTGAAAATCTATTTTTAGCAGATAATTCTTTTTTCGCAGTCTTATTTTGTATATTTTTGATCAAAATATATACATTCCACTGCAGAGATTTTTTTCTTTTAAATGTCTAAAGCGCTTCTTTTCGCGCCTTAAAAATCATTATTGATGTATCAAGAAATACCTATTACGGTTTTCCCCACACCTCTAAGAAGGGAGTAGTGACGAGGCAAGAGGGGAACGATTCTCACAATAAACACCTCTCAGAGCAAACAAAATTCAGTCGACCGAGAAGGAAGATCCTTCGCTTAACTTAGGAGAAGGAGAAAGAAAACTCCGCGTTAGGGGTAGTGGAACTACCCAACTTAATGCGAATTTTTATTATGATTTATTGTTTGACTTTATAAAGAAATCGCTTCGCAGAGAGTCGACCGCCCTTTATCATAATATGCCAGAGGCTAAGAAATGTTCCAGTGAATCTGGTTAAGCATAAAACTCAGGTGATAAAAATCCAAATTGATTTTTTTAAACAGTTTTTTGTTCCAAGTCGTTTCCTTCGGAATGGTGAATGTTTTGTATTTTTCTTTAACTTTTGTCGTGATATTCAAAGTCTGCAACGTCGCTGTTGGACACTTTTGTGAAATATTATTTTGATATCTTTTTAGCGCTTCTCTGACTACACTAAAACGTGAACTATCAGAATAGAAAATTAATTAATTTTAAGAACTCTTAAGGTATCATTAGTCCAGAAAAAAATTAAAAAATAAAATAAACGATAAGAAATAATGCTTGTGAAGAAATGAATATTGAATCTTAATGATATAAAAATACATACTTCAATTTACAAGAAAGCGACACCTGTCATAATACGAAAGTAACAATGATATAAACACGTTAATTCTCTCCACTCGATCTAGGTGTAGAATAGTTATTGTCGACTACGCTGTGCATAGAACAGAACTGAGGTGCATAGTTCGTGGTTCGAATCCTGGCGTCTGCCGTTTCTTTTTCACCACAGATTGATGAAAGAAATTTTATGTTGATTTGTATGTGTGTATCAATTTATAAAATAATAACTGCTTAAAATGGTACTGCAATGTTATGTGCAACGAGGTTACATAATGAACAATGAAATTATTTATAATTACTTAATTACGATTTTGAGCTATTTATTATCATTATAAAAAGTAATTTACTACAATTTGCTAGTCCATTTAGTGAACATTGAGGGAATAATTTACCTAAAGACAGTAAGGCAAAGGCTAAACAAGAAATGCGTTTTGTAATACATAATCAATGACCTGTAAGATAACAGGTTACTGGACTTAACACAATCAAAATTTATATTCTGTTACTGAATCTGACAAAAAAAGATTCTAAAATCATGTCCTATAAATATGAACCACAAGAAAGATTTGGTATTTCTTTTTTCAGTAACTAATTCAAAGTTTTGGCAGTAAGCAATTGGAAGTAAATAACATTAATCGGATGTGGATTAAATAAATTATCACTATTCACTGTGGCACTATAAATGTGAGTTTTAAAATTAAAATGGCAATAATATATTCAATATTGGTAAAGATTATTGTAAAACAAATAAAAAATTAACTCATTCTCACCTTTTATTAATTACCATTCAATAATATTATTTCCTGCCAATATATTATTTTACTACAGCCGACTGATATTTTTCTACAGCAAAATTATTATTTTTTACTTACCTTTTTAGGTATTTATTACTGTCTGTTTGTTAAATAATAACTGCATATTGATTGTTATTTAAATACTTTCATATTGCCTTTTAATTTGTATCTACTTTATAAACTTGCTAATGTTAAAAAAGTAATAATAAATAAATAGAAATTGTATAAAGATTTGAAACGAGTTGAAATAAATCTTAGTTAATTTATTTTAATTCATATACGCCAAAATTCATTTGAAAAGGATTTTATTTATAGAATGAAAGTTACATTTATTATTATAAAATTAATAATTTTATCATCGCGTCATTTTAATCGTGAGTGTACATTATGAAATTTCTAAACTTTAAAAAACTTATAAAATAAACATACCTGTAATTTTTGTTAAGATGTCAAGACACAAATTTAAAAAGTCATTAATAAAAAAAACAGTTATTATCAGCTTTATTATAGTTCCTTACATAATTACAATATATGAATAATAACAATATAAGCATATTTATATTGTTAACCGACCTTATATCAACCACTAATTATTGTCCAAGCAATAAAATGCGTGTTGTATAAATTCAAATAATCATATTGATGAATTATAATAGTTAAACAATGACTTAATAAATATTATTTTATGTTGTTCTTCACATATTTTGCTCTCTTATTAATTATACAAGTATGTGTTAATCTTTTGTTTGGAACCCATTTATTTACATTTTGTTATTTAAGTTAAGATACTTAAAGTTATTACTTTAAATATTTAAATATATATTATCAAAGTTCATTACAATTATAAGAAATAAGTAACAAATTGCCATTCATTTGTTTTGTACAAAGAATATTCAAATTCCTCTTTATATCAAAATTCCTTCCAAAAATATTCCTTTCTTTAGTTCAACGCGTTGAAAATCATGTATATTGTTTATCAGATTATACACACTGAACTGCAGTAATGATACAAATCAAATAGTTTATTACTCTATAACATAAATATCTATGTATAAAAATTATTTATATTATATCCTAATTCAGAATCGCATTAAATATTTGTATTTGTAATGTTTCTGGAAGAAAACTAAATATTTTATTTTATATAAATTGAAAAAAAAGAAAAACATAATCAAATTACAATTAGATATTTCGTGATTATGAAACTAAATAATCAATAAGTAATATATTTATTTTGTTGATTTAATTACAATTTACGCATATCTGCATGAAATATTAAAGCCGCTAAATACAAATGTCACAAATAGATAAACACTTTTCATGATTTTTTGTAATTCATTCAATGAAATTCATCATTAAGAATAATTTTTTAAGTTATAATCTAAAAGGTTATAGAATAAAATTGTTTCTTTTGCTTCGGAAAGTGTACGCTCTTTCAGACATCATAGAAAATGGACTATTTCATCTATCGTAAGACGCCTTTGCTTAGTGATAGTCGAATATACGGATATGGTATGTGGAACTTACAAAATAAATATTTTCGGAACGTAATTTTATGAAAAAGTATCGTTCGTATGGTTTGGTAATTAACATAAATTTCATGGATGACAACCTCAGTTTACCAATAATTTTGATGAGAATAATCTTCATACAATCAGATGAAAGATGAGTTAATGTAATCATTATTGGCGGGATATAGCTATGAACTGTATGCCTTTGTACTTACTGTCGCAAAAGATCTGTCAAAATAATCATCATTCAACAACTTTTTTTTAAATTTTACTATTCAGTGCTAAAAGATTTATCAACAGTTTATATGAGAATACACCAACATTCGTTGGCGTATTCTCGGGTACTTCCAAAAGCATAAATTGTTAAAAGGTGGTCATTACCATAATTGGTATGTACTTAACATCTTGTAAAACTATCAAGTACTGATGATAGCTCAATATAGTATTTTTATGTGAGTTTTGCGAATTCGTTGAGTGATGGTTGATATTTTTGGCGTATTTATTATTTTCTTGATACACCATTGGAAGGTCAGTAGATTAAGTTGATTTATCACCGTCTCCGTTGATTATTCGATACTTTTTTAAAGCTGTTATTATTTAATGTAGTGCTTATTGTTGATGTCAGTATGTTATCAGAACATTTTTCATAGCATTGAAGCCATATTAATGGTTTGAGCTTTGAATTGATATTTTTACATATTCTTAAAACGCCGTAACTTTGTGGTATTTCATATTAAACAATGAAATAATACAATTTCGGTCAATACACAGTAACTCAACTGAGTCATCTCTCCTCCCCTCTATTATCTTCACAAACATTAATTAATTATGCCCATTATTATGAAAATGTCGTAAGTCAACAAATTGAAAAAAATAAATATTCATTAATTTTAGTTCATACTGTTGTAAGTCTATCTAATCTTCATCCAACATTAGCTTAAAAATCTAAATATATAATTTTTTGCTTTTGTTTATCACCAACATTACAATGCAAACCTTTAAATATCTCGAAACAAAAGAAACATTCACCATTTTCATTATTATGGACACAATTATTCTGTTATTTCGATTTTTTCAATCGATATTTCTTGGTGGAATTCCATAATATCAGATATAAATAAAAGATTTTTTAGAATATATTCCACATATTTTTTTTTGACGACATGTTTCAGCCAGGTTGGTGGCCATTCTCAAGACTTAAGAGAAAAAAATAAATGTGGAATAAATTTTAAAAATCTTTTTATTTATATCTGAAATTATTCTGTGTTTATTTTTAGCTTTGTGCTGGTGAAAGAGTGTTCTCTGCGAAACCAGTTGACTAATAAAAAGTGTATTATTTTATTGTTTGATATTTTTTAAATTCTATTATGGTTTCTAATATTGATTCATGCTTGAGAGTCTTCTTAGATGCCGCCATCTGTTTAGGTGAACGCTTGGATGACGGGCGGCCTGTTTGTCAGTCCTTGGGAAGGGCGCTGTCGCTCTTGCCGCGGTTGTAGGCGCGCGCCGCGGCGGCCTTGCCCCCCAACATGCGGTCCAGCAAGCTCGTCTGCTTGGTCTTGCGCCGCGCCGCCAGAACCTCGCGACACAACTCGTGGTAAGGCTCGCCCACTTGCGCCACCTGCTCTGCCGCTGCTACCTCACAGAAACTGCACTCGAAGTCCTTGGCCAAGATCTCGCCCTCTTCCATGCTAACCTGGAAATGTAAGCAGAATACGTTAGCCATGAGAGATAAATTCATTTTTTTTAAATGTCTGAGTGTAGGTTATTTAGATGAACCCTGATCATCCTAATTTCTAGGCACTAAACTTTCAACGACACATTAAACTCACTTAATTTAGTTTCGAACCCTCGTTGCCCCTGTGGAGCCTCCTTTCAGACCTCAAACCACATTCGAATGTTCAGTTCCTCTTGTTAGAAAGAAGGCTCATTTTCGATGATATTCGAGGAAAGTGCCCTGGATCTTTCGGACATACAGAATTTGTAATTTGAAATTCTTCCTTGTTTATGCCCTTTTAAGCTGTAAAAGCGATTCTAATCTCTTTTACAGGTTCATTTTCTTTAACATGTCTATGTACTGATTTCAAATTCTCAAAATGGACTACCAATGGACTTCATCAGTTCACTTAATCATCATAATCTGAATGAGCGAATCATCAAAAAATCTTGATTGTCTTCAGGTGCGATGCGGGTGTGAGGCGAGTAAAGTCCAGTTAAGAATATCGTGATATCTGCTGACGCAAGCTTTATTTCTGGACATGCTTCTCCTTGTCATATCTCTCTAACATTTATAATCGACGGATTACACATAAGAAGATCTTGTAACTGTATTTATTTTCCACTTAAGTACCGACTTTAATTGACTCTACAATGGACGACTTCAATTATGAATAATATGATTAACAATATTAGTTTTTAATTTAAAAAATGTTTGGTTAAATGAAAAAGTAAATTAGCAAAAAAATTGTTGTTTTTTTTTACAATTGAAACATTCAAACGCTCATAGTATATCGGTACGGCAAAATTTCTTTCAGCCAAATGTCCGAGAGCATTTTCACCGCGCATTCGGATTCGTAAATTTCATTGTTCCGGGTGTTGTTTATGCTCTCGGGTTCGATTTTTAAGGTTCGGCCTCTCCTCGGCCGTGCGTACAAGAGGGGTACACATGTTCCCAAGGTGCGGTGTGTTTTACTGGTTGTAAAGCCTTGACGGGCGCTCGCTACCCTTGTCACTCTCCAAGTATAAACGTCTGGAATGATAGTACAAGCCCGTCTGGGATTCAATTTCCATCAAAACATTACGCAAACTTCTGAGATAAGCAAAGATTCACAAATCAGATATGATGGTATTTGGACAGAAGCAAAATATAGTCTTACATTGTCGAATGAATAAACAGAACATTCAAGTTTTGTGTTGAATAGTATCAAATAAACTATAAATAATGTAATTAAATATACACATACTATACATCAAAGTCTTTATACGCATCAATTTATTCAGAAAAATATCGGTCGATATTTTTTTTAATGAATTGATGCGTATAAAGAATTTGATGTATAGTTTGTGTATATTTGATTACTAATAATATTGTAATATAGTCAATGATCTATAAAAGGAGATTAGAATATTGAACAAATAAAATAATATTCTAATAATTATTTAAAAATCCATGTAATATAAATAATATTTTAATTGTTTATTTTACAACTTGATTATTTAATTAGAGTGTATATATCTTTTGAATATTTATAATAATTACTAAAATACAATAATATTTATTTATTTATACAGATTTTTATTAAATATCGGCAACTGTAAATATTGAAGGATACGTTCAACCAACAGAGGGTGGACACGAGTTGAACAAAGGGGTTCTAGGAATTCAAAGTTATAGTAAATTTAAAACTCGTTTCGGAGAATCTCTATATTACCGTGGTTTTCGACATAGGAAACAATTTATAAATGCTTTACAAACTTCAATCAAGCAGTTAAAAATATAATAAAGCAGTGGTTTATCACGCCCACAATTTTGCTCATATCAAATTTGTTGAAAATATGTGAATAGTATAATTTACTTACGTACAGGTCGCAGATAATACACTATGTGAACTGATAATTTAAGTAAGAATAATAAAGATATATACTCGTAAATTAATTATTTTCACTTAAATTATGTATAAATAATTAATTAGCCGGCGAGTATATCTCACTGATTAAAACGGTTGCTAGATTACAAAGATTAAACGAAAAAAAAAATCTGAGCTCTAAAATACACCCGGTTGGTGTGAATTTGATTCCTTACCCGTATAATGCCAGTCATAGCATATTAATCAAAATTGCTGGTAGACGTAAGTCGTCAAGTGAACACCGCCCATTCATAGTGAATTCCAGCAATAATTGGATGATGCGTGAATGTGGAACTGTAGTGTATGACGTTGGCGGATCAACACTCCACATGCAGCGCTTAACCATATCTAGCATGGTGAGCATAATAGAATCTACAGATTAGACTTCAACATCACTATCATCATCTGTCGGTATTCTTCTGTATCTGCTTACATAAAAAAATATACAAAAAACGTTTTAACGCTAATAAGCGCAAAAATTTCAAGCATCTGTCGTTTGTTCTTGTTGAAGCAGTCGATCGATACAGATCAGGATTTCGCGTGAAACCTATTAGTCGTAAAACTAATTCCCTGAAGCTTTATAGCAGCCTCAGCTACTCGCAAGAACACAGCATTATCCACAAGCAAATACTCGGCTATAAACTACACAGCATCAGAGGATCAAACGGAAACCCAGCCAGCTGGCGTGCTTCAATTTGTAACTATATGAAACCATGCAGGAGAATACTAACTTAATTACCGAATAGCACATTATAAAGTACAATCTTTAATTAAAAAACTAAATACATTATTGTTCATATCAAATACAATCTGGTCTTGATTTATATGAATACAATATTTGCTTTAGATTCTAATTGCAATTAAAATATCACACTAAATTCTTGAAATATATCTTCAATTGAAACCAGCTGGCGGGTATAGCTCAATGGTCGAAGCGTTTGCTTTGCAAAACAAAGTCGTGAGTTCGATCCCCGACGGAGATTTAAAAAAATGATTTTTAATCGATTTCTGAGCTCTATAATATCCCCAGTTGGTGTGAATTTGATCCCTCACCCGTAATATGTTAGTCAGTCTACTAATTTAAATTGGTAGTAGACGAAAGTCATCCCGTGAAGACTACCCATTCATGGTAAATTCCTGTAATAATAAGGATGATGCGTCAATCTCGGGCTGTAGACTACGACGTTGGCGGATCAACACTCCACATGTAGCGCTTAGTCATATTCACCATGGTAAGCGTCATAGAATTCCACAGATGAGACTTAAGGATTTCTATCACTATCTGTCGGTTTTCTTCTGTATGAGCTTACATAAAAAAAAGGTTATATTAAAACCTTTATTTATTCAATTTAGATTTAAATCTAGACTGATGTTCCATAAAATAAACCTTTTCAAAGAAGAATTTTATAACGAAGGAAATATAAACTGAATATAATTATTAGACCTTAATTAATTCTAATTAATTAATAAATTGCCAATACAACTTATTGGAGTTTACTTCGGAGTAAACAATTTACACCACAACACATTTAATATTCTAACCCATATATGTACCCATATAATGCAGTTATATATACAATTAGGCAGTTTCACCAAGTATTGTCAGTTGATAACCTTAATGATATATTTACCCGATTAACTGTTCCTCACATACTTGGTAACAAAATTTGCGACGAAGTTTCTGTAGAATATACTTTTTTTGACGTCACTTATATGAAAAATAAAACTGGAGTAACTCAATTTCAGCGGTTGTCAGTATTTAAAGTGTCAAATTAATATTAAAACAATAATTTTTTTAAATAATTATTTTCAAAATAAATAAATTAAAGAATATTCAAATTGTCTAAATCTCGTCTTACATTATAATCAGGTTTGACTTTTAGTCTGGTAAATACGGTTACAGTTAGTAAGTAAGTCGTGACCGCTTACCGTCGGACCCGCCACCGACCGCAAGGGCCAAAACGTCCGGTCGATCCATCATAAATTAATTTGATATCTTCTTTCGGCCATTGATTAGCAACGGTGTGACGTGTCGTAAATAAGAGTCGGTCGGTCTGATAGCGAAATGAAAACCTCGCTCTGTGTCACACCCTTTGTTTCCGCGCATCGAACGACCGGATATTTGGCTGGTGTATGCGGAAAGGGTCATTTTTGTCATTTTTCACAAAAGTCATTTTTGAACCGCCGTTTTGGAACGATGGATTGCCTCACGTCACGTACCGATAGATATTAACAGAATATGCTTTGTTTGGCTGCTGATGCATTTTAAACAGTATATATCAATCAGCATTTTTAATAAAAAATATGTTTATATAATGTATGGGTATCAAAAGACCTACTCAAATCAAGAAGAAGTTTCCTAAGGCTCAGGTGTTGCCTAAGGCCACCCTGCGGCTAAGCATGTGGAGAAGCGCAACTGAGGGGAATACTTAGATTGCCCCGAAAAAGGACGTATTCCCTGGACACGACCAGGGGTGAAATTTATGGAGGTCCGTTAACAGACTTCGGACCGGAGTATGCCAGACGAGGACAAAAATGAAAGCCTGGCAGTTTTACAGCAGATCGACTGAGTGTGACTGCGGCGTGGAGCAGGCCCTGTCACACCTTCTGGAGTGTAAAATTCACGCTCAAATGCTCCGAAATGCTTAAATAAATTTTTTTAATGCTCCAAAACGCTCAAAATGCAAAAATAGATGCTTAAAAGCCGTGTCTCTGGTCATTGGTTGATAATATGTCTTTTAAAATCATTACCTAACATTTTTTTGATAAAGTCTCAAAATTATAATAACAAAAAACCCTTTTTGTAAATTAAATATAATTGATTTAATAAATTAAAATCCAAATGTTACTCCTATGTTGTTTATATTTTACTTATGAAGTAGAGATATAAATATTGTATTGTCAACAATATAAAATTCGAATGAAATATTAGACCATTTTTAGTATTTGTTGTTGTTCATATTCATATTAATATTGAATAAGAAACTTTTGTCGCAAAGTTAAACACATTCTGTCTGAATTATTCGTGATAATGTGAAACAAATCAAAATATGTTTTATTTGTACGGAACATTAATATTCTTCTATATTTTTCTTTATAAATAAACGAAAAAGCTATTGAAATATCAAATAAAAATAAGAGATTATTTAGAATTAATCCTTTTTTTTTAATATGTCGTAAATTTTTGTCGAATTTATTAAACATAGATTCTGATAAAGTTTTCCACAAATTATTGATCACTTATATGTACCAGTCTTACGCCGCGTACGGGAAGCTAACTAAAGATAGTGGAAAAAAAAACAGTAATACATAATATGGAAAAAGATTGTCAATTTAACTGACCTGTCTAAGGTGTACCATATCGCCTTTGTTGCCCACAAGAGTGAGTGGTATCTCTGGCATTAGTTCCTTCATGGTCCGTCTGACGTAATTGAAAGAAGCTCGGTCTGTGATAGCATACACCATGAATAGGCCGTCCGCCCATTGGACCACATCGGGAGGTGGTAGATCATCCATATTCTGAGTAAGAAATAAATAAATTTTATAGATATATGAATACCAAATACGTATTCTGCGTATTATATGATAATTGTTTTGATACTTCTATACTCGGTTATATTATTAAGCATCAATTTATTTGCTTAGGCAAAAACTCGGTTTTCAAACTACAATATATGGCTGTTCCAATACAGGGTTAATATATTGTTAAAATTAGTTATTTACCTTTTGACATGTGTCCCATATCTCGATGATGATTGGTTCGCCATCAACAGTTATTTCATTTCTATAACGTCTATCTGAAATAGAATTAATAGAATTATATATATTACGTCAATTAAAAACTGCCATGGGTATTTAATTTAAAAAAGATCCACGGTGGAACATCATTTGTTATACTGCCGTGATCTGTAGAAATAAAATAGTTTTATTATAATAAATGTAAATAAAATATTATTACAACGACTATTTTTTTAAATGTTTGCAATCAATTAGTAAATGTTTGTAAACAAATGACTAACAAAGCCCTCAGTAAGATCAGATGTCTCATAATTTTGAACTATTATGTTTTTTGTATTTTTTTATTCAAAGTTAACGTAAATTAACTCATTTATGATTCGTTCTACCTTCTTTTTCGTCTTTAGTTTTTGTTATGGAGACTGTTATTAGCATGTAATTTTACTTTCGAAGTTCTGTAGATAGTCGCTGTCCTCCGTTTGTTAAAGAGGCTGACATTCCTGTTGTCGACAGGAGAAGATTGGAAAGCTTTCGCTGCATTGATTTCCGACAAGAAATGAACCGTAAGACCAAGAAAATAAGAAATTATACCAGTTGCAGATGCAATTTTTTTATTTTAAAAATAATACAAAAATGATCAAATTTAGACACATTATTTGTTGAGTTCAAGCTTCTTATAGTTTCAGCCTCTAAATTCTATATGCTTCAGGGTAATCCATCAAATTTTTAATTAACAAATCACCTGAAATTTGCCTCGGATACAAGCCGTCTTTTCAAGTCACAATATAATTTTATACACTCAGATAGATATTTAGGTTCAAAAATGTCATGTATAGTAAAAAGATTAAATTTAGTATTACGTCTAAAACATGTTATACTTCTTAGATCATTAGCATGGAGATAATGTAGTGTACTAGATAATGTAGTATCTGCTTAAAGAGAAACTAAACTCAATAAAATATGGCTTGATCCCAGAATTTTTATATAAATTATTTATATATATATTATAATTTATGATATTTCACATATTTGAACCGAATAATTTTATTTTAATAATACGAGTACATAGTCAGGGATCATGCAAACGAATATCTTGAGTATAGGAAGCAAACGTGATTACAAGAATGATTACTTTTTTATGTAAACACATACAGGAGAATACCGACAGATGGTGATAGTAATTCTGAAATCTCATCTGTGGAATTCTATGATGCTTAACATATGGCTAAGCGCTGCATGTGGAGTGATGATCCGCCAACGTCATAGACTACTGCCCGATATTCACGCATCATCCTTATTATTGCACGAATTTACTATGAATGTGTGGTCTTCACGGGACGACTTTCGTCTACCACCAATTTTAATTTATAGACTATGACTAGCATTTCACGGGTGATGGATCAAATTCACACCACCCGGGGGTATTTAAGAACTCATAAATTGATTAAAAATACTTTATTTTTTAATCTCCGTCGGGGATCGAACCCACGACCTTTAGCTTGCAAAGCAAACGCTTTGACCATTGAGTTATGACCGCCGGCTAAAACTTGTTTTAAAATTAACTTTTCAATGCTATAAATTTGAATAAATATTACATAAGTATGAAATATTCAACTCTAAGCCGTCACGAAGCTCATGTTATATAACACAAGCGGCAAGGATGTGAAATTAAAATAAATCCTTCCCTCTACCCCGCGAGGTTGTGCGCCTTCTTTTCCTGTAATATGCAGTACTGTGTGTTGTGGTGTAGTGCGGATTGCCTGCACCAGGCGCAGCGGGTGTCTGAGAACCATACAACACTAGTAAAAAGACCACATTTTCAACAAATATATTCTGAAAGCATTTTATTTCTCGGATTAAAAAGACTACTGGGTAGCAATTTTTACCGATTGGGGATTCTTTCTCTGGAACGTTCGGTCTTAACAGGCTGCTCAATACAACCAACGACACGTGTTAAAAGGCGGAAAACCAGCCAAATAAAAATAACATTACATGCGAATAATTTTACAACATGGAAAAGGTGATGTATTTAAATCAATAATTAAATACATATTGTGTAATTTTTCACTTAAAAGATACCATTTTCACTTGTTTCTTATCGTTTTATATATTGTAATTTTGTAACATTAATTCACCTTTAAGAGGTAAAATTTACAATTACTTAAAATTTAGAATATTCAATTCAATATTAGTTTTTTTATATTTAAAGTGTCACTTAGATATGGTTAAAAATGTTTTTTTTTATTTTCTTTGTTATCTATAATATTATAATATTGAGTCTACAGGTAGT
Organism: Glossosoma conforme; assembly: GCA_022606575.1. Classification (NCBI taxonomy): domain Eukaryota; kingdom Metazoa; phylum Arthropoda; class Insecta; order Trichoptera; family Glossosomatidae; genus Glossosoma; species Glossosoma conforme. Next base: position 62,656 of record JAGTXR010000331.1, read on the forward strand.
GTTAACTATTAGATAATTTAAATAATTTATAAGATGATTACTCTAATCACGTAAATTGTGCAATGATAGGTATGTTTTAATCACTTTTATTGTATTAACGAACAATAAATAAGTGATATTGAACGAAATATTTTAATTTTTCAAGTTTCAATGGTAGTGTTAAGACTTCACTGCTATAAGTAGAACAAAACGAATCATTGAACTCTGAACATCATCATCATGTCCGCTCTCCTCTCTGAAGCATATGGTTATCACGAGTCGTCACCACAAACCACTGAATACATTATTTACTTAGATTGCGATGGTCATTCAGGATGGCTTTAGAGATTGAATTAAAGGCAGCTTGTAATTAATAGTAAATGCTCTTCTACGGCTTCCGAAATATATAAGCATTTTTCGCTGATATGACAAGTGTGATTATCTATCTGCGTGGCTTGGCGGTATTTTTTTTTGACTCGGGCATTCAAAATTTCGTATACCGCATGCAAAAATGCATTGACCTCAGTGGCGACTATGTAGAAAAATGGGTAAAAGTCTGAACTTTCCAAAAATATACACATTCATGGAATTAAATATGTTTTACACTGTGAAAAATTACTGGAAACTTCATTTTACGGATAACTCTCGGAAATAAGTTTTCTAAGGTCCCACTAAAAATGTAACGTGTGGTTTTATTAGTTATACATAATATAAGTCGGCCGAGCGTAACGCGGGAGAAAAAAGACCATTGTATTTCAAATGAATATGAATGAGGAGCCAAAGACAAACGAGTGGCCGGCGCGGAGACCGCAAAAAATATGATAAACATTTTTTAACGTGAACAATAACAAAGAAATTGAATGTAATGTACTTACAAGTTACGCGTTGAAGAGCCTGGCAATACTAAATTGTTCCGCATTTCCCATTACAAAGATCTTACAGGCAGATAATAAAAGGTCCTCACTTCAACAGGCATACTCTATTATTTCAAGTCTAGTAGTTTTACAGTCATAAACAAGTATAAACATACAAAGACTTATCTAACATATTTTAGGGCCCATTTTAACCTGATATATATTATCTTAATTTATAATTATTTAATTGAATATCAGAATATTTAATCGATAAGTTAATACCTCAAAATTATTTTTCTTATGTAAGCACATACAGGAGAATACCGACAGATGGTGATAGTGATTCTGAAGTTTTTCCATCAGTGAATCCTATGACGCTTACCATACATATGGATAAGCGCTGGATGTGGAGGGTCGATTTACCAACGTCATAGACTACAGCCCAACATTCACGCGTCATCGTTATTATTACAGGAATTAACCATGAATGGGTGTTCTTCACGGGATGACTTTCATCTACCAATTTTGATTAATAGGCTGTGAGTGGAATTTTACGAGTGAGGGATTAAACTCACACCAACCGGGGTATTTTATACTAAGAAATCTGTATATTTTTTAAAAAATAAAATGTTAATCTCCGTCGGGGATCGAACCCACGACCTTTGGCTTGCCAAGCAAACGCTTTAACCACTGAGCTATAGCACTCGGCAATTCATATTTGTTTATTATTTAATCGTACCGAATTTTAAATAGCTGTTCATTTAATACAATAATTAAATAAAAATAAACATAAATAAACATAAATACTGTAGTTATTATTGAAATATTATTCGATCAAAATAAAGTTTACGTAACTATCTGCGTTCATTTAATATTAAATTAATTTTAACAAATAATCTGCACTTGAATATTTGGCAAGGAGCGAAAAGACATTTAATCCTGTACATTGGCTTGTTCTGCATGCTTATGAATACAGTTCAGTGAAAAGCGGACAAGCATTTCGTGAAAAATTACTGCCTCGAAAATAATTAATCGCATTACCTATTTTTAAACACAAAAAAGATATTTCAGAAATAAAAATCATCATTCATTAACATATATAATATTAAATATTATTCAGATTTGAAAGATTATTTTTAAATGTATATGAAAAACTTTATTTTATATTAAAACAATTTTATTTTTAAAAAACATTTTTTATAATATTGGTGAAACTTACAGTTATAAAATTTTAACGTGCTTCGTATATTATATACAGGTATATCGCAAATAAACTTTCATTATTATATAAATAGATTATTATGAAATGTTCTACGGTGAAATTTCAAAGTCAACCACTATTAACTACTTATTCTTATATATTTATTACTACGGAAATCAAAATTAATTTGATAGCCTATACACGTACATTGTAAATTAACAGCTTTAATATTTGCAATAAATATAATTCATCGTAATTTTGAAAGCTAAGATATTTTTTTGTACTGTTTATTTTAAGCGTATTGTCCTGAAATATATTTTGGTTTCCTGTGCATTTTTCAGTAGTGCAAAATGTTTTTATCTATTTTATTGTTTCAAAATAAAGATATTCAATTGCTGCTTATAGCATCTTATTTTAAAGGAACGTAGCATAATGTATCTAGCATCTAGATGCCGTCATGGAATTGTACATTTCGCATTCCACAGGTTTCCACTTAGGCATTCTACGAGCCATGTGGTTCACTTGAAATTTCTTCACAAGACTACAAAGCTGCTTTTAACATTCGCATGATAATGCATTTGACTCGAGTTTGCAAGACCAATTATATTAAAGCATTCTTGGAAGAAATATGACGTTTTAAATGTAGCAAGACTATTAAACGGCACAGTGCATGTTCTTATTCTTATTTCATAACACATCTGAAATGTTAACATGACGAAAAAACACAAAACAAATTACGAGATTACTTACTTGAATGAACAAGGCTTTGTACTTTTATGAATGTACATTTATTGGGTAAGTCATTCGATTTTCACAAAAATCTTTATTGAGAATATAATTAATAATAAAAATCAATTATTTAAGCAATGCTACTAATATTTTCACATCATTTTTTAATTTATAATGAAATTATACAAATGTGTTTTAAAATTATTTAATATTTTTATATTTAGGCGCATTAAAATGATGTGATTTTTTGAATTTTCATTAAAGTCATTAAAATAATTAAATATCATAATATGTCACAATATGAAAGTGGGTGTCGTATAATGTTTTGAAGTAGTTGGCAACACAGATTAAAGCTGTCATATTAAATTTAAATATCAAAACTGACTGAATGTTCATGTAGGCATTAATAACATTTCTAGTGCTTTCACACTATTCATCCATTTATCCGGATTGACATTTTTATGATTTTTTATTAAGTTAGAAATCACGATCAGCGATTTTAATTATGAAATAATCAGTTGCTGTTCATAATCAAATTCAAAACGTCACAATCCGTTAAAAATATTTTATTTAAATACAATATATTAATTCTATAGTTCCGTGTGGGAACTTCGAACGAAATTTTAGTAAAATTCATATCTATATATTTTTTAATACTAACAACATCACAATAATTTTCAGATAAATTTTGAATAATTATTAAATGTCTATTTTAAAATGACTTAAAAATTGTGCTGTTTGATGACAAAAAAAAATATTTTAGAGCTGTGGTAATATATATACAAAATATTATTCAAAATTAAGTACGAATATCTTTAACTTACCTCCTGATCCATGGTCATACTCTCCAATATATCGTTTAGTGAGAAATCTGACAGACAGAGCTGAAATAAAACAAAGACATGACATAAAAAAACAGGAAATGTTACAGTGAGAATACAATAATCACTACATAATTCATCGTACTTGCAAATGATATGTTATTATTTTTACAAAACAAGCAATTATGATTTTTAATTTACTCATTCCATTTTTAGAAAAAACATTTTCTTTGTGTCTCAAATAAAATACTGGAACATTACCAAAACCTGCCACAAAAGAAAGAAGAATAGAAATTAAATATAAGTGAAAATACATTCGAAGCGATTGATTTAAGAAGGCGGTAAATTGTTCATCTGTGATATTTCAACTTCGATTTAAGGGTAATCTTCAAAATTTGTCAGGGTTATATAACACACTGTACGTAGCTGGAATATCTGTAAAATACAAATTACCAAATAATGCAAAATATAAATTATTTTACGATTTGACCGAAATAGCAAATAAGAGTTACAAAATACTTTTTTTTCTGGACAAAGTAACTAACTGTTTTAAATAATACAAACTTATTAAACAGTTCACTGCGCATTATTCTGTATTGTTAAAAACACAAATGCTTTTGCAGTATGAGTGAGAAGATGTTCGACATTTATTTTCAACCCATACGCTTGATATAGTTTTCTAGAAGCCTGTATATATGAATAATGGAGATGCACTCTAAAATCAATCGCTTCTAAAGTGCTCCAATAAGCAAAAATACAATTTTGTACGCAGAAAAACAAAGCAATTACTAATAACAGAAGAAATATGCATACTTATGAATAAAGTAAACATGTTATATGCCAGCAGATCATTAAAAATGTATTTTTCATTTAATTTAACCAATAAAAAATCTTTAAATGTATCGATTAATAAAAATACAAAGAAATAACAAATTTTCTTATTCAAATACAATATATATTAACGATCGCAAAATATTCGCAAGCAAATAAAAAGTTTTTTTAATCGCACAAATAAAAACAACTTATATAAAAATAATAATAACAAGTTGTCTGTATGTAAGTCTTTAGTAGAAGAATTCAAGTTCAAAATACCACCTCTAATAAACTTTTTTGGGTGAAGATTTTTTAAGCTCTGCATCCCTAAACATTTAAAAAAAATTAAACGTTTTACATAATAAATACGTCATTTAATTTTTAAAGATAACTGTATAAAATAACCTACACTGATCTTATCCCTTTCCTTAACTATCTTAAGCTCTCTAAGCCACCCATCTTCTTGTTCACATTTCGCCCCTTAATTTCATATTGTTATTATAATTCACAGATTATTTAACTAGTTTAATCCATCAGTATGTTTGGACGCGTAGAGGACTGACGAAGCTATCAGTGAAAGTAAACTTGCGATTTTCCCGCATGTGAATAAACAGTGCTTAATGTGACTTGCATTAAACAAGGTAAAAAGTCTTTATCTATTTCACATATAATTTATTTAGGAAGTATTTTACCCTATTTTTATTGTGTTTATTATATATTTGAAATGCAATGCATTTTATTGTCTAATTAAGTATTGTATTTTATGATATACAATTCAAGTGTACGAGTTTATAATGTATGCACTGGTTTTTACGTAGTTTGCTTGTAATACGTTTGTATGTTTAAAATTATCACGTTACACGTCCGAGCCTTGAAGGAAGCTCACCACGTAAGAGCTTTGCCTATGAGCATATTGTATGCGTCGCTACTGTTGTGGTTTTTTGTCATCAGCATAGTGCTCGGCTCTTCACCAGCTGATAGATAAGGTGTCGCCACTCCACCACCAGCCGAGACACAAAGAAAGCTTAATACTATAATAGTATTTCTCCACGAAAATGCAGGCCACCAAGTAAAGATTCAACACGGCTCAATAATTATATTTTGACGTTTAAATATTTCTGCTTCGATCATTATCAGCATATTTTTATTAGAACTAAGACATAAAAGATAATTCTAACATCAACTTTATTGCAATAAATACTATATATATATTTTAATTGTTATTTTATTCATAACATTTGATTTGACTTGTTCCCCGAAAAAATAATGTTTGAGCATGTCAGGTATTATAGTTTTTAGTCAAGTTACATTGTGGTACAATTATAAACACGTTTTATTTCTTCTTCGTAGTATCAATCCGGTGGATTGGTTTGCAGCAACAGAATCTTGCATCTCGATCTCCATTCCTCTCGGTCCTCCGCAACCCTTTTCAGCTCAGCATAAGCGCTACAATTCATGTCCACGAATACTTGCTGCAAATACTCCCGTCTAGGGCGCCCTCTACAGTTTCTGCTCTCAACCACCCCCTCCACAATATCGTGAAGAAGACCATCATGGCGCATGATGTGACCAATCCATCGGGCTCGCCTCTCTGAGATGGTTCTTATTAGGTGCCTATCTTCCTTGATTATCCTGAGAACCTCATTGTTCGTGACGTGGTCTCTCCAGGAAATTCCGAGAATTATTCTGTACGACCACATCTCAAAGGCCTCTAGTCTTTCAGATATGCACCATGTCTCACAGCCGTACATTAAGATGCTCCAAACAAGTGTTTTGCAAGTTGCTTGCGGAGCTCTAAAGTAATTATTTATGATTTACTAATATTAAACAAGTTTAATCTCCACACGAGTTTTTCTCATAATTAAAATAATACTATTTTTTCCTTTTGTATAAGGAGAGTGGACATTGATTTCTGGTCAATATTTTTTTATGAGTAAATTCTCAATACAACTGCTTAGGTGAATGCAGTAAGCTCGTATATCCACTGCAGCAATTCCTTTTTTGAAATATGCAAGCATGCTTTGTACTCGTACATAGGTAAATCAATTCCTGTATAACAAGACAGCTACGTAAGCGACTGATGTAGAAAAATTAAATAACTCTCTCACAATATCCTATCTATCATAAACTTTAATTAACCCTTAATTAATTTAAATTATTAAATTTTAAAATCAAATTAACTTTATAAACTCTGGAAGAAAATGAAAAAAATATATATTTTATTTGTACGAGTATGTTTAATAACATATTTTATTTTGTAGTTAATTTGTAACCTCAACATCGTATTTTTTATATTGATTCTTAAAAATAAAATCGTTTCATTAAAAAAAAAGATTAATAATAAAATTGATTTGTTTAATTTGAACTATCACAAAATTACATACAACTTTTAACCGTATTGAGAGGGATTTTTAATTTTCACTTAACTCAATAAAATTCACGTTTTAGTGTTGAAATTTGCTACTTTATATGCATCATAAAGTGACCCGCATTAATGTCGCAAAAAGAACGAAACGACAACAATGGCCGCCTGACAAAAATCTGCGATGTTTCATTTCATAATAAAGGCGAGCCGCGAACTCTTGCCTGAAGAAAGTGCATTACACGGGCTATGAACTTAGATTTATATATTTTTCAAAAATGTACTATTTTTTGTTACTTAACTCTATTAAAATAACTGTACTTTTTCATGATAATAAAGAATGATCTTTGAGTATTTTCCCTTATATTCACTATTTATAATAATACCAAAAGTCAAACATGTCTGTTCAAAAAAACTTATAGCTTTTTAAAATTTTTAGTTATGCAAATATTTTAACTTTTATATAAGGCCAGATTCTAATAAATAATTTTCTTTTCTTAAATAATAATTATCAAATAATATTTTTATTATTAATTATTTAAAAAGTTAATTTGTAATATTCCCAATAAATCATTGCTTTTTATTAGACTACAAAATAAAAATTATATAGCTATCATACAGCATACACCCACTTACTCACTCACACCTTGCATTATATAAACATGTATACTCGTATTTACATGTAACCTTACCGATAATGGCTATTCAATGTAGCCGAAAACATGTTCAATAAGTCTTATTTAATTTTAGGTGATACATTTTCTATATTTAATTTTATATACACAATACGTCTATATTTATTTTTTGACAGATAATTAGTTTTATCCTTCCGCTAAACTAAAATGGTTGTGTATATTCTTGAACAACGCTGAAAAATATTGCGACATTACTTTGAAAATCATGCTATTGTCCGCCATCTAACGTTTTTTTTTTCAACTAGTGTTTATTTCGTGAATAATAACACTTAGCTCATGTCTGATTTGACAAATAATCGCTAAACGAATATTGTTGTGTTTACGCTTGAACAACGCTGGAAAATATTGCGACATTATTTTTAAAATTAAGCCATTTTTCTTCTAAAATGAGCAAGAAGTGGCCGTTACAGTCAATGGCGATCGTTATTGGGCCATTTTTGTTCACAAAAATTGAAAAGGAGGATATTGGCAACATTTGGTTTCAACAGGACGGCGCTACGTGCCACACAGCCGAAGGTTCACTCGATGTTTTGCGCCCCATTTTCAAAAAAAAAATTCGGCGGACCCGTTATAATAATATGTTTCAAAGTATATTTTAAAGGATATTCAAAGCGAAATGCTTTGTTGGAAGTGAGTATCTGGCAGGAGCGTATCGCCACCATTGCGACTTGTGTGAATGCAGGATGTGCCATGTTACCGAACTCTCGACTTCTCTGGAGCGCGTCTCCCTCGGTGGCACTCGGCCTTTGTCCGGTGCGCCGCCTGACCCACAAACATTAACATGCAGAGAACAACGTAAAAAAATAATGTTGATGTCAACCGTGGCGTTAGAGGCCGCTGTGGTAGTCACATTAATAACATTCCTCGTAACATATATATTTAATGTTGAATCAAATAAAATTAGTGTAAGGATATTCCATATTATATTTAAACATTAAAAAAAACATTGCTTTTAGTAGTTGACTCCTGTGTTAAATAATAAAGACGTGTGTTATTTGCGTCACAACATGAAACGGAAACATTTTGATTGAAAAATCGGTCGTAAATATTTACACTAATACAATTATTTATTTTTGCTGACTAAGTGAAACGCTGACGTTTGAGTTAGCAAAGATTCTTCAATTTTTCGTGTTCATCTCATTTATCCGCCGCATTTATATTGATCCACGAAAGAGAGATAGATCAATATTTACTTTGAAATACAAAAAATAAATGTGTGCGCCTAAGGATCCAGACGAGTATCGTCGCTGCTGACAGTACTCCACGGCGGCCATATGTTCCAGCTACAAATCGGAAATAGAATAGTAATAAAATATGCACTTAAACCCACACAATATTAGTGTCTTTTGATAGATTAATATATGTGTTATTGTAATCAAATCTGGACTGGAATCTTTTAAAAAACTATTAGGGCCTAAGCGGCTTACTTGTGCACATCATAAGCCAAAGGGTGTGTATAAGGAAATAGGTCGATGTTAAATTTATGACCACGTACGCTTAATGTTTTATTACGGCAATTTATAATAATCTTTAACATGGTAAATATAAATAAACAGTTGATGGAATAAATATTTATCATATTCTAATCAATCGCTTTCCCACTTCAAATGTATGCACGTCATGAACTGTGAAACATTCTGGAAAATGACAGGCGTTTATCGTATTATGCAGTACTGTTTATGTAAAAGCTCTTAATAACACAATTCAAATAAACATAATGTATAATTAATGCACATGGATAATCACATGAATGCTGTTATTTTAAGTAATAGTTCATAATAAATACTAAAGTGATGACTGACATTTAATACCTCCGACTAACTTGCGAATAGTCACGGGTTCCATGTCCTGCGATGCTTACGATTTGTTTATTTATTTTACAGAACCAAACTGTCAAGATGTACAATAATATTTTAATAAAGTATATACAAAATCTCTTAGTTATTCCTAAATATATTAATATATTACATAGATTGGAAAAAAATTGTCGTTGAACTCGTATATAATTGCATATTACCAAAATTCTTCTTCGTAGTATCAATCCGGTGGATTGGTTTGCAGCAACAAAATCTTGCAACCAAAACTAGTGGTTGAAAATAAGCATCCTGTAAAAACCATTTACTAGTATTTACAGTTAAAAAATTTAAAAAGAGAAATATTTTATAAAAGTGCGGATGTCTTATGACGTTGGTGAATCAACACTACACTTGACCCTCAGCTATACTCTAAATGGCAATTCATGAAATCCATGGATGAGATAATTTCATTACCTTCTGAAGACATTTTCCTATACACGGGTTAATATCGTTTTGTATTGGATTTAGATACAGCAAAATAAAATTTTAATAATAATACGTACTCAGTATTTTATAACGGTACGATTATGTAATGTGTTTTAATTTGAAAAAAAATAAAAAATAAAATAATCTGTTAAAAATTTGCCCCGAAGCAGTTACAATGTGCATTTGATAATTGAATACGTACTCGTACACGAAAAGAAGCACTCTATCTCATATTACGGAATCCAGAAAAAAATATTCGTTTGGTTATGTTTCACGGCTGACGGAGTTTATTTTATTCGTTTGTAAATAACATGTTTAATATTTAGTAAATAAACATATCTGTTGCTATTTTGATTCACAAACAACTTTCTATATCAAAGCATTTTGTATTTAAATGCGATTAATTATACTTCAAAAATGAACATTTTTCAAATATTTTTGACTTCTTTCCATTTAACGTTAAAATTATTCATAAGTACTTTTCAACCATTATAGATTCATTTGTTGATATTTTTACGCATTGCGTAGATCTAATCGATATTAAAATGCATTTAACTCGTGAATAAGGTTTACGGCTAATCCAAAACATAATCACCCGTCTGAACGTTTTATAAACAAAGATTACTCCTTTTTAGTATCAAAAGAGTGAAACCTGCCATGTCGATGAAAAATTAACACAATTCATAGCTTTGATAGATAACAAATATTCTATTGTTTGAAATCAATTTTAGGATTTTGAATTTTTGAGTTAATCACGATAAAATTATTGAAATCCCTTATAAAATGCTAATTTTGGTGACCAATTTGGGATGTGTTCTAAGTATGTTTTCCATATAAAGATTACTTTAAGATATCATTAAGTAAATCCTCCTTTTATTCAAACTTCCGAGTTGTATCTATGAGAAACGTCGATCACGTATACGAGTACATATATAGAATGAGTATGGCAGAAGTTTGGATATGACGAAAGATCGGGGGCTTTAATAACCATGTACTTTGAATAACAATTTCTTAAAGTCTTCCACATATGTGGAAGACTTTAAGAAATAAATAGTACATTGTGAATGAAGCCGCGGACTCATTCTTTTGACTAACAGTTATTAAATAAGACGTGTTAAAAATAGTACATATATCACTTTATATTTTAAAAACACTGTTTTTACAATATTTTTGCCATAGAAGAACATAATAAAAGTACCTGGCAATGATTCATGGTGACTCTTTGAATTAAAAATAAGTTGCTTAAATATATTGTTTTATTTTATTTATGTACTACAAGGTGAGTAGACGCCGTGTCGTGTATGTGATTTACTCCGCTATAAATTATTTAATCGCACATTTTCAGCTTCAATTTGTTATGCATTTATTTTCTATCAAATCGCTTGCGAATTTTAGTAGACGTTAAGCGAGGTAGCACTTTATGCGTTATTCTTAGACACTTGTTACTATACCAAGTCATCGAAAACAATCTGCATTACTATGATTTTCTAAAATGCAAAAACACAAATAAATATAGTTTTTTTTTGCTTTGCGCTGAAGTGGTCAGCATAATTAATTTGTTGTCAATAGACATCTCAGTAAAGTGAAACTTTATTGAGAATAAAATGAAATCTTGTTAGTAGGTTTGCCTATTTACATTGATAAGATTTCTTCAATATTATATCAACAAATCATTATTTTTGTAATAATTTAGATGTATTAGTTTAAGTAATATTTTGTGTCATTGAAACTATGGCGTCAATGTCTCGGTGGCGTAAGTCCAAAAGAACTTTGCCAAAAAGGCTTCATTTGCAATGACCGTCACACAATTGCTGAGTTTGCAGTAAGCCTTTTAGTTTCAGAAAATCACGTTATACTCGTACATGTATACGTTTTTTAACGTCAGAACAAAAAGCTACGCACTATATCCTGAAAAGCTGTGCAGCACAAGCTTTATAAAGTGATGCTGCGCTTAAAGCTCAATGAAACTCTACACATCCGGCTACGTTATATTTTGAAATGGCGAAGAATCTCAAAGCTGTAATCGATTGTTTTTATCCAACAGTTTTTGTCCCACGGTGTATGAAAAGCTGATTTAAAGCTTTCAGAGGTTACATAAATCTGATCGCGTAAACAAAGCTGACATTTCGGTCAATACGCTTTAGAATAATAACAAATTATTTATATACTATATACTAAATATCCACTAAATGTCCATCATCAATCTTAGAAAAAAGCTCGGAAGGTAACGCATTTAAATCGAAACAAACAATGATAGGGCTCTGTATCCCGCAAACATACTGATAGTTATTATTTTATCGTAAACTGTCCATGAGAGTATAATCTTCCATAAACCTCTGAAACATTCGGAACTATCTGCTGCTAGGGAATCTCTGGTGGAGAAGATGAACATGTCTCTTGAAAGGGTTTCACGATGGGGCGACCTCAACCTCGTCAGTTTCAACATTTCAAAAACCCAATCATGTACTTTCTCCACCAAGAAGACTGCTATGGATCCTGTATCTTTCAACGGTTGTTCTCTTCCGAAAGCAAGCTCCATCAACATGCTTGGATTATCAATATCGAATAATGTCAAATATTACGAGTCAATTAAGTGTAAAGCCGGTCTCGCTTCCAAAAAACTAGGTGTATTATATAGATCACGTCGGTATTTCAACGATAAACAACTTCTTCTTCTATATAAAGGGCAAATCCGACCTATCCTTGAATACGGCAGTCACCTTTGGATTCGAGCCCCAAAATACCTTCTAAACTTAATTGACTCAGTTCAAAGAAGAGCAATTCGTTTGATAAACAATGACACCCTTACGTCTAATCTACAATCAATGGAATACAGACGTAAGGTTGGTTCTCTTAGTCTTTTCTACCGTTATTACCACGGTCGCTGCTCTTCGGAACTTAAAAAACTAATTCCTCCTGCACCCACTCACAGCCGACAAACTCGTCTTACACTTGCCGAACATCCATACACGGTTAATATATGTCGACCAAGAACTAGCAGCTTCCAAAGTTCCTGCCTTAATGCCACCGGTAAGCTATGGAATGCTCTTCCAGCGTCTGTGTTTCCTCCTTCCTACAATCTGGATCTCTTCAAGAAACAGATAAATATACACTTGCAATCTCCCCGACCCACACACAAACACGAACACAACACACGTTTCCCGCATGCAGCGTCCAGCCTCCCTGGCTGAGCGACATAGAGTGCACTGGTCTTGACCGGTTGTGCTCGCTTGCATGCGTTTACATAATAAAAATAATAAAAATAAAAAATAAACTTTTAACTTTTCAGTTTAGGATTTTTATTTTTTTAAACAAAATTATAAGTAATAGCATATAATAAATTATACACCGGAAAGTCTATATCTAATAGCACTGAGTATAATATACCAGAGAATAACTAAACAATAATACGCAGTGTTTTATTTTTAGTAACTCGTAAAACGTTTTCACATAAATATGAACATGAAACATTATTTATACTTCTCTCTTCGTGTAATTTATAAACATATTACGAAAAATGAAACGGATATTTTATTTCTTATTACAACCGCACAATTATTTATTTTATATATATATATTACAAAATACACCAATAGAATACTATATTACGGAATGTAACGAAAAAAGCAATATATTGATCTGTAAATTATTTACTAATTCTAGTGTTTTTTTATTATCAATTACTTTTAATTTAGAAACACGTGTCAAAGATAAATAAAACGCTTGTCTCATATAATTATGAGAATTAAATAAACGCTGGAAATAATTCCTCAAGCAAATGGCCGGGATATTAAAATAATAATGTCTGTTATAATTCCCCATTGTGAGTCATCTTGATAATATTGGGAGCTACTCGAATAAGTACTATAAGTAGGTGTATTGACTTGATTTATTCTAATTTAGCGATATAAGACTCTTGCCTTACCATTATAATGTTATAATTTATAAAAGTATGGTATTTTATTTTTATTTTCATTTACTTTTTTAGAGAACAAATTAACAGCGAACAACCGAACCAGCAAAGTATATAAAAAGTTATATCAAATTAATAACAAATATATATATGTATAAAAAAAAGGGTTGACTAAGGTGAAAAGTATGGTCACTGATGGTACATTTGCCGGCGGGTATAGCTCAATAGTCAAAGCGTTTGCTTTGCAAGCCAAAGGTCGTGGGTTCGATCACCGACGAAGATTAAAAAAAAAGGATTTTTAATATATTTCTGAGTTCTAAAATACCCTCAGTTGGTGTGAATTTGATCCCTCCACCCATGAAATTACAGTCTATCAATTAAAATTGGTGGTAGACGAAAGACGTCCCGTGAAGAACACCCGTAAATTCCTGTAATAATAAGGATGATGCGTGAATCTCGAGTTGTAGTCTATGACGTTGGTGAATCAACACTCCACATGCAGCGCTTATGCACCATGGTAAGCATCATAGAATTTCACAGATGACACTTCAGAATTACTATCACAATCTGTCGGTAGTCTCCTGTATGTGCTTGCATAAATACATAAATAAAAACTTTAATACGGTGATTATGACAACCACACGCTCCAAGGAGAGAAATATAAAATATTAGTAGAAAAAGTGACCCGAACACTTTTAAATACGACAATCAAATATCAAGAGTATCTACGTAACATTCACATAACACATAATTATATTATTATTACTTCGGAAATAAAAGTTTCTGACTTCAAAGAAAATATTATGCAGAATACATCGTCGCTAAATATTATTATTGCTGTTGTATGCATTCTGACTAGAAGTCATAACAAATGAATTTAATTGCATTTCTCTACTTGCGGAACTCCATCAGTGTCGGTAACGTTTGCCATTCATAGGGAGCTCTGTGCGCAGCGCCGCTTTGAATGGGAAGTGTTTACATAAATATTTTGAATGCTTCTTACAAGGCGAATAACTTCAAGCAACACGTTTCCGTGTATCCGCATTTAAAGTTAACATTCGCACATTAATAAAATAGTTTAATGCTCTAACGAAAGTGTTTACTCACATAAAAGTTTTAAGGGCCTCGCGGGCCACACACATTTCAAAGCTCGGCGGGCCGCAGGTGGCCCGCGGGCCGCACGTACAGTACGACTGAGCCGCAATATATTTTTCTTTGAGCCGGTTTGCAGCGAAGAATTTCTGCAAAAGCTGCTTTTTTACACACCATCTTTTTTTGTTGACGGCATACAATTTTAATTAAAATCATAATTTCAGAAATTCTTTCAAAGACTAACATAAAATTAAGATACAAATTTTGATTACATTTTTTTCTTAACGAGTGCTCAGCGGAGCACTGGCGCCCCGTGAAGATGCTCCATTTGCTCTACGTACCACAGAATTATCATTTTTTTTATCTGATCATTTGAATTTCCCTAATAATAAATATGAAATGACATGATTCTGTTGCTTCGCGATTTGACTTGATAAATTTCAAGGTAAAAATCGCTACTTCAACTAATTTTTTTATGAAACTGAATCAGTAAAATAAAAAATAAAAATCTTCTAATATGCTTATTAAATCGTTTATCTGGAATTTTCGAATAAACGATTTATATTATATCATAATAAGTTTTTAGCAACTAATAGCTAAGCTCAGAACCAAATTAACTTTAGAAAACATCTGGGTTCGGTTAGTGCGAATCTGTTTTTTATTTGTGTAGAAAAATAGTTTTTTATTCATATATGATACACACTCACTGTAATTATATATGCGAGTAATTTTACATAAAAAAAAGGTATTACACCTGCCAAGGGGCAGCGGAGTTATTAAATAAAATATATACGTGAATCGCCTTAGAAAGAACGGGAGAGTAAGCAGAGGTAAAATGAATACAAATATACATTATTTTCGGAACCGTTGTAACGCGCTCTAGGCAACGTTAGTAAAACAACAAAAAACTACCGAATGGTTAATATACACAATAAAATATCAATTTCTGTATTTCCATTGGACGAACGTTTGTAAAAAAATGATATCAATCGCCGCGATAATCATTTCCGAATTTTGATACAATGCCAAGAAGTAAGAGAGTCTTTGCGAGATTTTTTTATACCAGTCTAATTGGGAACCGCAATACAGTAGGCCCATTTTATACATTTCGCGATATACATAAACAAATAAAAATATTTCGACGTTCACGTGGGTTGGTTTGAGTTCTAGATTTAATAATAAGAAAACAATTTGATGAGTGGAATCACTCATAAATGTAATTCTTTATTCCATATTCTATCCCATACATAGTAAAGATGACCAATCACAATTTGCGACCACACGCACCAACACTCTGCAAAAAAACTTAATTTCTGTATCAATCTATCAGACATGTTGAGTAAAAATATTATTATAAGCATGTTATCCAGTCGGTATGAGATTGATATCCTCACCTGTCATGTCTTTGCTTGTAATGAAACTATTCGGTAGACTCAAGTACTTCTGCCAATCACAGTTCTTCTTAATTTGTTTTTCACATACGATGCGCCGAATGAAAATTCCGCATTTAATAGTGATCGTCTGCAGAATCCTTAAAATAGCAGGCATCATATCCACCGATAGATCTCCACTTACTTACACCAATACTTTCGAATGTATTTTCTTAACCTTTCATTTACGGTGCAAAATAAAAACGCGCATTCCGATGTTGGGTAGTCAGTACACAATCAAAAATCAGCGATTTTGTATCGGAAAAATAAGAACATTCATAGCTAATACCCTTAAATAATTATAATTGAAGTCAAAGATTATAATTATTGGCTGAAAGCATAAAGCAACCATCTGGCAACGCTCACGAAGCGGGCATAGGTCCACTCTAGTTTCAAGCTCGAGAGCTATTGATGCTAGTCGTAGTAATGGACGGAGTGGCCCACTCCCACTCTCTTCCCTCTTCCTTCACAGTGAAGTATGAAAGAGTGAGATGCGAATATAGTGTCGCGCTTCCCGCACATCGTTGAGACCCAAGGTCGAGGCACTCACAGCGCGTATTTGTTTCGATGTTCACAAAATACCTCCGATTTACCCTATAATTATGATGATAAATTCTGATTATTATTAAAATATATTTTTTTAATTAATGCGTGAATATATTATGGAGGAATACCTAAAATCTTAACCTTGTATTTATTATATTTATATAGATATTGATGGTTATTAGAAGCAATGTATAGAAGATACACATCACAGCGAAGGAAAGGTTAAAGAAACTGCAGTAATTTTATTTATTTGATATGACCCTGATAGCATTTGTGCGTATTGCACAAATGACGAATCAATCGCATATAATACAGGCCACCAGAATTTTAAACCTTCTACTTCCATTTAGATTATCGCAAGTGCTTCTCTTTGCACTCAATTAAATCACTTCGAATAATAGTTGGCGGTAACCAATAAGAAGTAAAACAATGAGTGTTCTTAATCTCAACCTCCAACTAAGTTTGTTTTAAATTATCTTATTACCAAGAAATACATTTATACTGCATATGAATATGTCTTTTGATCAAATAAAACATGTTACTTATATTAAATCATTTATATCAAAACTCGAAACATAAACATCTCTATAAGTAAACGTCAAATTTCACATTCCTGCATCCAAACAATATGGTGATTATATCCGCGCCACAAAAATCTCTGACGTATTCATTTCAGTGTTCACCATTGTTGTTGAAACCGATAAACCATAAGCGATAGCTGGACCTTTAATGACTCATAACTCTTTATGTAACCTTGGATCGACTACATTAACTGATTAAGTTTAAATGTTTTTAGACGTGAATTCAGATATATGAGGCGTGGGTGTTTTGAGAATTTGCACTCTCTCAACGTGTAGAAGATTAACAAAGTTCAATACATATAAATAAAATAGATATTGAGTTATAATAACGTGAACTGCATTAAAACGTACTAACATTTCGCTATGTAATATTTGCGCTAGCTAGTTCGTCAGGTTCGCCGGAGGGTATAGTCCAATGGTCAAAGCGTTTGCTTTGCAAGCCAAAGATCGTGGGTTCGATCCACAACGGAGGTTAAAAAAGGATTTTTTAATTAATTTCTGAGCTCTAAAATACCGCCAGTTGGTGTGTATTTGATCCCTTACCCCTAAAATGCCAGTCATAGCCTAGTAATTAAAATTGGTGGTAGGCGAAAGTCGTCCCGTTAAGAACATCCATACATAGTAAATTCCTGTAATAATAAGAATGAAGCGTAAATCCCTGACTGTAGTCTATGACGTTGGCGGATCAACACTCCACATGCAGCGCTTAGCCATATGCACCATGGTAAGCGTCATAGAATTCCACAGACGAGACTTCAGAATTACTATCACAATCTGTCTGCATTCTCCTGTATGTGCTTACATAAAAAAAGTGGCTTGGAGTGTAAATAAAAGTAATAAGAGTACATGGAGAGTAAATAAAAATGGCCTTATCAATTTATTATCAACATACCAGTATCTTCTGTGCTTAGAAAGCTAATTCACTTAAACGAATATCTCGATCATTTTTCACCTAGTTTACCCGTGAACATATCTTTTAATTTTGCACCTTCACTCGATTCGTGCAATTCCAGTTCGAGGTACATACGCAGTTTATGTTTGTCGATCTCATTTACCTGCTTCTAAATAATAAATTGAGAGTACTTTGTATTTCAAAAAAATATTATAATAAAATATTTAATCATTAATAATTCTAGAATTATTTGAACGAATTAAAATAAAATAAAGATCACCTATTTTCATACATAAATAATTATGTTTATTGGCCGCATGTTGGATATTGAAATTGGTGATGACTTGGTAATATATCAGATATAATCCCAAAACACCAATTATTATTTAATTACAATTTATTATTATTTATCCTCGAGTATTATGTACATTATGATGAGTGATATTAATAATTATTATATTATCCGGGCGGATTTGTGGTTAATTATAAATGAACTCTGGCATCCTTTATCTCCTTTAATCTCCCTGATCCTCACCCTCATAGTCTTACGCATAGATCTCTGGGCTCACCCTGTATACGGCGGATACAGGCGCTTAGTTGCTCTGTCCCGATTATTATAGACAAACGGTGGCAGTCAAGTGCGTGCGGCCTATTTCCATCAAAATTATTAGCTTACGAAAACATTCATAGTCGCGTTTAAATCTGTACCAGTCCCGCTCTCCAGTTAAAAGGCATTAAGAGCGAAGTTATGCGTTGGAATACGGGTCACCTGCCAACTTAAATAATTCCGCAAATTTCACGCATTTTGTAATGCAATTCATATAAGAGATACTATTCGACATTACGATGCCAATTACCCAACTTGTAAACAAATGCAAATGTGAAACATATGGCATTTACAAAAACCGCTTTTATAACAAAAAATTGCGAATTCAAATTTAAATGAACAAAGAATATTACATTTAATTGAGAGGCTTAAGAAAAGTAGAACAATAATTGTACAAAATATTTTTGTACATTTTGCTTCACTTCAATATTCTTTGCAATAAAATCATTGTCTTATTTTTATTTTACTAAATAATTGACCATTTGACATTCGAAAAAAATCTAATGCTATTATATATATACACCCGAAAATATATTGATTTTTACGTGTATATTATAAGATACATAACACAAGAATAGTCAGTCTGTGATCCACTAAATACTACCAGGAGACCCACTAAAGAATTAACTAAATTAAATAGGGTGAAACAATATAAATGTTAAAAGAAAAAAAAAATCTTAAGATCTGGAATGAAAACTGTAGTATTGCATTGTCGGTGATATTTTGATTCTTAAAAATAGATTGTCACCGAAGACTAAGAAAAAGGAAGGAAAAATGCAAAATGCTCTGGCGTCTCAAGAGTTGGAGAGCTTTTCCATCTGGCGTCAGAGCGTAACGCATTTGTCAACTGATCAAGTGATCTCCAACGTGGGACGGCTTGACGCAGCAAAATGCAAAAAACATTTTCCTGGTAGCGCTTAGACTTTTCATTTGTACTTGCTTATCCAAAATATAAATGCGTTCTTTGATACTATTTGGCTATTCTAAGTGTTTCACGTAATACAGGGAGCGGCAAAAAAGCTGACGGTTTTAAATCAAAACATCGACGAAAACCGTCAGCTTCTTTGGCAACTCCCTGTATATCAATATAATAAAATCGTTATTATTGTTTAATAAAAATAATAATTTGGAAATAATAACAAAGTTTAATATGCGACACATTTTCAGTTATAAAACACGTTATAACATCAACGCAGGCGAAGAAAAACGGAGCTAGTATGCAGCCTTGTCATACGCCAGTGCATACCTCAAACCAGTCTCTAGTCATTGGTCTAATCCGCTCACAGTATGTACTTGCTTTTCTGGTGTAAGAATATGTTAAATAAAATAGTATATTTGTGATCTCTTTTGTGACTTTCCGTACCAAAACTAAACATATCATAAAATATACAAAATCCGCAATAAGGAACTTATTAACGCATTTCTTTGTGATGAAATATTTCTAATAATCTTTTTAATTATTTCCAATTTTTTATATAATGTTTGTCGGCTGCTTTGCTATGCTTTATAGTTTCGAAATTGTGTACAGACAGCATCGATAATGGAATTTTTAAATATTAATTTTGTAATCATTAATTGTATTTTTTATTTTACGGGTCGATCGTTTGATGTTATTTATTTTAGTTTAAGATCGCGGGTTCTTGGTGGATTATTTTAAAATCACACTAGGCGCGTAAGAATATTACTAGCGAACAGACGTAGATAGAGTTATTAATATTATTGTCCGCTGGCAAGGAATTTGGCCAGCAACACTACTTAACTAAACTTGAAACGGCATCGTTGCGATACTTATTACACGTTCCTTATGATAAAATTAATCACTAATGCATTGCAGAGTGCCATAACTTCTAATACACTGAGGCCAGTCGAACAGGAAGATTCTAAAAACAGACTAACTATCTGAACTGGACTTAACCCGCCTCACACCCGCATCAGACCTGAGAACAGTTAAATCACCTTGATGATGCGCTCATTCAGATTATGGTCAGATAGCAACTAATAAGTTAATTGGGAGTCTCCTCTGAACAATTGTGGCTATTGCACAGAAATGGAAAAAGAAAGAACTCGTGAAAGAGATTAGAATCGCATTCACGGGTTGTAAAGAGACGAAGATAGATTCTCTCACCGAAAATATGAGCGAAAATAGTAAATGCGTCGAATTTTTTTTTAGTGGCCACAAAGTCTGCATGCCCGATAAGTCCGAGGCGATTCACTCAGACTGTATCAAAAACGACTTCTCTTTCTTACAAGAGGAACTGACAGTCCCCAGAGAATGTGCTCTGAGGTCTGCAAGGGGGCTCCACAGGGGCAACTAGGGTTTGAAACTAAAAAAATTAGTATATTCTGTCATTAAAAGCGCCGTGCCCAGTTACTAGTTGGGTAAACCAGTGATCAGGGCAACTATCTGTCACTTTATAATTACGCCGATACATTTTAAGTGATGATACAGATTGGTAAATATTTAGTAACATAGAAATGATAACAAAGATGACCATAATCGAAAGGGTGTGTACATTATTTCTATTCAGTGTGCTGGTTTAATCTCGTGCCAAAACCGTTAACCTATTTCCTTCTCTGCCCACCGTAGTGCCATCACACAAGCCGAATGGTTATATTATGGAAGTTAAATTAATACAAATATAACATCAGATATGCGACCTCATGGTTATGTATAAAAAAAAGCTTTCTTCAATTCGCATTCCAACAAAAAAAATATAATGAATTTCGATGCACACGATTCTTCTTTGGACTTTTCAAGATTGATAAAGCAAAACTATTATTTCGTATTTTATTATTTATTATTTTATTTATTTTTATTTTATTTTATTTTATTAACGGCCTAGGCCAATACATACGGTTTTAAAATAGAAAATACAATAAATGAAATGGTAAAACAGAACAATATAATAGCTAAGACAATACATTTAGACAAAACATGAACATGAGTAATAAAAACAGATCTAGTACATTAGTAGAGGGATCTGCGAAATGCTGGAAGGTCCACCCCGAAAAAGTCCAAGTCACTAGAGGAGTTAACCAGTCTGCACATTCTTAACATAGGAGAATAGAATCCGTATTATTATTAATTATGCCAAATAAAGGCTTTTTGTCAAATTCCAAAATATTATAAAATATTTACATCATATTCCATAGTTACATAGTGACATCAGCATGATATAACCCTTACTGACTGGTACCGAAAGCCTCGATTTACAATCTTTCGTCTCTTATTTCTATTCGCGTGTCGTACATGTATGTATCTCCATATTGGCACTTAGGACAAGTTCGGTCACGGGTGTGACGTTAGTTATGTATATGGCTGCTGTCATTGGTGCGCCATTAATTATGTAGATCGCCACTTGCGGCGCTGGGCGACAGCCCATCACGAGTGCGCTCAGTCGAGAGTTGAGTCCTGTTCGACCGAGGCGAAAGTAACTTCATGTTACGGTCGAGAAGGGAAATCACGTCTCTATCAAAAATATATGACAATGTGCTTCGGAAAAAGTCTGTGTGTTGTTAATCTGCTCCTCATACTTCCACCACGCGATCCGATAATTATCCCGGTGACGTGAAGTCGTTTCTCCCGTAGAGATGAGGATGACAATAGCTTAAACGTAAAAGATTTGCTTATCAAGCCAAAGGCCGCATGTTCAATCTATTATTTTTAAACATTTTATGAGCTATGTAACTATCCTCGATTGTTGACCAAATTTATCACTTATCTTTAAAATGCACGTCATAGCAAATTAATCAATATCGATGCTATACGAATGGCAAACATTTCCTACCAATGAATCTTAAATTCCTGCTTAAATTAATGATGTCAAAATGCCGGCTTGTCTAATGATTTTGGAGGTTCGACACTCCAAATAAAGCGCTTATTCAATTTTAAAATTAGCAAAGCACATCTTAACAGAATGAAATTTATCAATCACCTTCTGCGTTTATCACCTGTATACGTTTACATTTAAATAAAATGATAAATTATTTATTAAACGCATATGATATTGTATTATAAATGCAACTTATTTGAATATTATTTTAAGAAAATTCACAAAAAAGTATGTCTTATAAAATACTTTCATGGCCTGTCTGTAATATAGTCTAAGTGCCCTTTTTGAGAGATGAAGAGGTAAGTAAGTGAGTAAGTAGTGGGAGGAGGGTTGACTCTAGTTCCGGGAGACTCCTGTGAGGATATGCGATGAAGGAGGTGCTGGTAATTAATACAATAACGCTAAAGCAACTTAGTACATTCAGCGACGCATTCTACCTGCATTACTATTCGAGAATAAAACCCACTAAGAACGTTAAGATAAAAAAAAACTATTTTATGCCTAACTCAAATATAATGTAAGCACAAATGATGTATACTATTTATAAAAATATAATCATACTCCAGGAAACTGCATTTTTATTTGAAAATTTAAATAGTAATAAAATATCTAATTAACAATTTTATCAATAATATATTTATATGATAAAATTCTCTCTTCTCTAATATGAAAAAGAATCTTTGTACAGTTTATGATGGTTATATATATCATCTGCATTTAAGAAATTAAATACTTTAATAAAATAACATAAATTAAGGGATAAATAGCTGCTTCTGTATGTTAATCATATTTAAAATATTATTTGAGTTTAATTCGTATCTTCTTCTGAATATAATCGGTAGAATTTTATATTTTATTCTTACCTTTACTACTAATATCATCACAAAATCATGGTGTGCAACGTACATCATACTTAAGATTTTAATAACGTTCCCAAGTGGATCTTCAGGTGGAGATATGTCCTAGAACGACGAATGAACGTTGACAGACGACAGAACTATGTGGCGTGGCAATTTGTGGTGACCAAATGTTTCAGAAATCAAACGGATATGAGAAGAAAAAGAAGAAAGAAAGAAAACGCGTCCAATAAAAAAATATATGTATGTTTAAAATTTAATTACTCTTACTGAAATAATAAGTTTACAAATGAAAAAAAAAATGTATTTTAACGGTATTACATCAGGATGTATGGCCCATATCATGGTTGACGTTTTCAAATGCCGCGGTATATTACTTTGGCCCATTTTCAAGCGTTTAGTTGCGGTACCTACCGCGTTATGACTTGGGATAGTCTCACTCACACCTTTCAACCCGCCCCTCACCGAGCAGCGTATTTATTGCCTCGACTAAGAACTTCGTATATAATAATATAGTTGGGGTTGTGTGAACTATACTACAACTGGTGTGTGTTAACTATATAATAATATAGTTCGGGTGTGTGAACTATTCTATACTCGTAGTACACGCTTTAGTTAGCAACTCGAAAGCAGCGAGATGCCCTCACCTGGTAATTGAACATTTATAATTTCACGTGATTCGGCTAATACACAGGCTTAAAGGCTTCTTCCAAGTTCAACCACTAAGTTTAAAATTAAATCAAAAATAAAATTATGATAAGAATAGTGCTAACAGAAATTTGGTTGGTATGTCTTCGATTTATAAAGATATCATATACCGACTAAACAAGAACGAATATTTAAATAAAATATTTTATTTCCTCCATTTATTAAACATAGATGAAATATAAGATTTATTCCAATAGTATCAAGATACTCTTAAAAGACTTGAGAATCGACTCATTTATAAGCTCTAAATTTTTTAGTCATATACAATTACTGCTAAAGAGAATCATAGAAAAAAAAATTTCGTTTGAGTATTTTTAGTATTTTTACATATCTTCTCTAGTTTTCTATTAACAGACTTTAAATATGAACTAAATGTGTTTTAAATAATACAGTAAATTTAAGGCTTAAGTGGGATTTATCTATTCGTCCTAATAATGCCTGACATAAACTCAAAACAAGGTTTCACTCGCTAATCTTTTTTCCACCGCGTTTCGAAAACTGTGCATGGATGCCGAACTGGATTCTAATTATAACGTTCGCGGACCAACGCCACGCAGCTTCAATAAAACTTTTAGTTTCATATAATGGACCCTCGAATTCTTTAAATTGAAATCTCATTGGCACAAAATTGTACTTTTTTGTATAAAAAAAATGTAACGACCACAATATTATACAATGGACGCATGCAAACGCCGATGTGTGACCAAAATACCTCAATAAATTAAACGCTTTTTTCATAATAGAGAATTTTGATTAAGTTTGTTATCCGATTTATTCGGTGATTAGATATTTGAATTTATTTCTTATCCTCACTCCGTTTGTTAAAAACAAAGCGTCGATTATCATCATAAGCATTAGCAGCGACCTTGGCCACCTTGCGTATAACCGGGTTACTTCAGTGACAAAGTTATTGAGGCCAACACTGCACACATCGATCGCGGCGAATCTCACTAAGCCAGCAATGCAAAACTTGTTTATGGAACCACAAACATGAATATTCAGAGAGAAAAAGAGTGAAAGAAATCGTCTCAAGTAATGAGTGAGTTAGATTGTAACATCCTCCTCTCTCATAAAGAGAGGAGTTATTACGTCGCGAGGGGCAGGATGAGGAGCAGAACAGCAGACAAAGACTTTCTTGTAGAGACACAGACTATATTTTCACGATAAAAACATTACAAGCTTTAAGACCTAGCGGAATAACATGCCCGCGCGGCCACAATGCGGACCATACTTCGCCAAGGCCGGAGAACAACTGCCTGTGTCCACACTTCCGCGGCGCGCGCTCGTTCACCAGCGCCGCCTTGTGCCAAAACTATGTAACTCGCCTCAGTGTAGCCACATACATAAAGGTGTGGCGAGCGACAAAAATATAAGACGAAAGATTGTTTGTCGAGGTTTTTGGTAACAGTAAGCAAGGACTACATCATGCTGATGTCAATTGTTAAGATATGCAGTAACATCTATGACTTCTACAACACCAACTATATTTAAAAAGAGCGAGTATTAAATGTGTTAATCTACAAATGCTAATTATTATAGTATACTAATATTACTAACCAGCATTGCTGAAATATCCAATTTTAACTGTTCCTCAATATGCACATCAAATTGGCGGTCTTCGCGGGATTACCTTCGTCTACCAATTAGTTTTATTGAAAGCGTAAAAATATTTTTTTCAGTGAGATGGTCAGTCTTTCACCAATCGGGTTTATTTAGGATAATTATAAGCAAATTCTCGTATAGCTATATTCGTACTAGAGGTCGAGAGTTCGATGCCATTTTATTTATTTAGTATTTCCTTGTAGTAACTCGCTGGATCAGTTTCTACTCGTAACTTACAAATAATTAGAATGGACGCATCGTCAACGAGATTATATTGTCTTATGGCGGGCAGGCGTAAGGGAAGAAAAGTCCAGTCTTGTTAGTTACTTACTCTTATACATAACTTCGAAAAAATTCTGTTTTTTTTTCTGCTTGCTACAACTTTTGTTGTGTAAAATTAACTTTGAGTTTCCTTAGGGATTTTTCGAACTGGCTTATTGAATTATCAATCATTATAAAACGCTAAAATGAAACTATCGGGACTAAAATATACATAGAAAAATACAGATCATCATAATTTCTACATAGATAATAAGTATTTATCACTCATATATATTTATCAAATCAAAGCAATTATGAAGAGATTCAAATGAGAATATTATTTCTTGTTATTGAATCACTATGAAATGAAACTACCACAAACGTATTTATAAGTTTAAAATAGTATGAAAATATACGGATCATATTTCTATGAATAAGCACATATATAATAGATAAATATATTTTAAAGTCAAAGTGAAAACGTTAACGGTGGAACTTATCTATAATTCTTTCTAAATCACTAAAATGTATCATCTATAAAATATAAAACGTTATAAAATGATGAATCAATAGATGTATGTGAAAAATATAACATTCGAATTTAACAGTAATATATAACCCCTAAATATTTATGCCCACTGGTAATACCGGTACTCGAAATTTAAGCCTTTCTGCTTTAAATAAACCAATGAAAATGAAGCGTATATATCTATCTTTATAAGTCATCACGGATAGTTTTTTTTTAAGATTAGTTATATCTATATTCTGCTAGTATATTTAACAGTTATGAATCATTTACAATTTAGATCGAACTGTTTTTTCATTATTATTCCCATAATTTGTTCAAGGTTGGACATTATTCTTGTCCTTGATTGGGCCACAAAGCTCATAGTATTTATTATTGCGGAATGAGACCCTGCGCAGCTATTTTTTTTTAATATTACCATTCAATAAAAATAGATCGGGCGAGCGTCGACCAATGTACCAGCGAAGCGCCGCGGGCTGTTAGAGTCCAGTGATGAATGCGTTTGTTTTATATTTATTTTTAAATCCCGGAACTGTCGCAATAAGAACTTTGATAAATATATTTTTATATAAACACATGTGAGAATAACCATCGAACATTTCAGAAAAAATCTCATAAGAATTATATTACTTTTGCCATTTGAAACACTAGGAGCCACTAGCGATTTAAAAACCTAATTAATTAATTTAATAAATATTAATTTTCTGCATAAGACATCCTTAGAACCAAATAGTCCTGGCTCAAGAGCGTCGCTATCACCAGCCGATCTCCTTAAGAAAATACTATTAACAAATCACTCAAAATACAAGTATAACGAAAATACAATAGATTCCATCTCATGAAATCCCCGGATTCTGCCTTAGGGGTCATCGGAAAGTATATATATATCCCAGTTGCAATTTAGGTACAGAAATTAGGTATGGACAGTGAAAAATGTCAAAACTAAGTAGCGGCAATTTATTGTGACTATGTGTTCCAAATACGAAGAAAATATGGCAAGAAAAATATTTATATTAATTTACTTTAATTTCTATGTTATAAACGTGGCATACCAACCAAATAGACCACTATTTTAATTTAATAAACGGAGAGAACAAGAATATTAGTATCCTTTAGCGGAAGATTATAATGGAACTCTTTTGTCAAGCCTCTTAAGGAGCTTTCGCGTTAGGTTTTACAAGATTTAAAATATTACTCGGCTGGAGTTAACATCTCTTTCCAGTAACGCAATTAAAAACATAATAATATTAAAACAATTTTGATCTAAGTTTAGTTTATCGTAAAGGGGCGATTATCATCAACCCGTGTACAGCTTAGTCGTTCTAATAAAAATTTAAATAATGTTTATAATATCATAGGTTTTTTTTACTTTGCATCGCTAAGCAATACATAGCAGCTTCTTAGAATAGCGATTAGAGGATAAGCTTTTTAAAAATCAATGTAAACCCCAAACAAGGATTTGAAAGCGACTTAAATTTATAGTATCTTTAATAAGAGCCAACTTTAACCATAAAAAAGACAATGAGGTTAAGACCGTTAGTTTTTTTGCTTCTGTGTTTCAAAAAAATGATAATTTAAGCGATGTCACAGGAAAGACTTTTGTGAGCAGGAATAACTGCATATAAAAATCGCTCGAGGCAAAAGATGTTTCGCCAAATCGGATGAAAGTATCAAACAATATACATATTTTTAATGGTGAGCGCAATAACTTCTAGTGTAATAATATTACACAAAATATGCTGCACCGGTAGAGGGCTCTTCAAGGGATGTTTTTTTACTCTAAGACAGGGGTCTCCAAACTACGGCCCGAGGGCCACATCCGGCCTGCGGACAGATTTTGTCCGGCCCGCGGAGAGCTAGCATACTTGAAAACTCCTTTTAGAGAACATATTTTTTGTAGCAAATTAAATTTAGTTTACTGAAGTATTCTAATCTTATGTTGAATAATTATTAAAATGACATCTACATTGATATGGTCATGGGCTAACTACTCATAACATTGTTGTAGGCTTATTGTTATTGTTTTTGTGATAAGTTGGATAAAGAAACACAGAATTGTAATGAGTAAAGACATGTATAATATGCAGAAAATTTAACTTCAGTATGTAATAACTAACAAATTATTGAAATGAATCCAACTAACATTTTATACATTTTAAATAAAAACATAACTTATAACAAGCATAATGACATATGAAATACTAATTATATTTATGTAATTGAGATTTTCCACTGACAATAGTTTGTAGTTGTGGACTAATTTTACTTGTACCAATTATTAAAAAAAAATCACCAGTGGACTATTTCACTTTTTACCACCGGCAACAATGATAATATGGTTTTGGCCCTCGGAACTTACTGGAGTAATCAGTATGGCCCTAAGGCTGGAAAGTTTGGAGACCCCTGCTCTAAGACATCATTCTATATGTTGTAATATTCGTAGTATCGAAGAGAACAGCATTGCCACGCAAGTTGTTCGGCAGGCGATTACACGCATTTAAAATGCTGCGGTATTTTTACATTTAAAATTATTGCATGCGACGTTTAAGAAGGTGTTGTGTCAAATGCGTTTGGTCGCACATTAAAGCTACTGGACCACATGACCACATGCGTGTTCTGTGGTGGTTGCAGATTTGTGCTTTAGACAAGGCTTTCGAACACAATAACTTATGAAGCATTTAAAAATGATTTTTTTACACCAACATATATAAGTATATATTGCACTAATAAAAAACACTTAAAAATACAAAATTACAAATTTTATGCAAACAAAGCTAGAAAATACATCTATAAAAATGTACCATAAAATGTATGTAAATATCTCTGAAGATCACTTGATATAAATACAAATGTCTCTGGCTGGCTTAGTTTAAGCATCTATAACTTTTTCTTAATATTTAAAATAATCGAACACTTCTGTGGTAATATGATTCTGTTAACATATTTATGTTTACACAAATAAGATTATTTAAGTTCTCTTTCTTGTGTCAAACAATGAAGAAATAAAAAAATGCCCTCTTCGACAGAGCATAATTGACAATGTCGAAAAGTAAATGACATTATTTTAGTTCAAATTATCTTAATAGTATAATATAATGCTGTTTCAACATTTAATAAAAGACATCAATGAAAATATTACAACACACGTATTGAGCAATTAGAGAAGGTGTAATCGCCAAACTTATAGAGAAACTAAAATTATAGTATAGGTACTTTTAACAAATTTCGACTTGTCAAAACGTCATATCAATGTGATTTCATATAATAAGATATATTTTTCTTATATTGAGCTGCTCACTCACATTCTTCTCCATAATTAAAAAATACCATTGTGTATAATTAAAAAAAAATGGTAAATAGCGATATTTTGAAGACGCAGAATGAAGAAAACACTACTGCCTATATGTCTTATTTATTTATCTCCATCGATATTCAACGTTAACTTTCTGCTGGCAAGACTTACAACAGATCATTCGTCGCTTCAATAATGATGGATTTATTTATTTTCGGAGATTAAAAAAACATGTCGCTGCCAATAACATTTTGCAAAGAACATTGCTGACTCTAATTAACCGCTAAAGATGTTTATTGCCGTCAATAAAATTCAATTTTAATTGAAACAGCAAAACGACACGAATACTTAATAATTTAATTTTAATTAACAATCGCAGATTAATTAAATAATTAATGCATGAAGTGCTTTTTATTTATACAGCCATAAAATTTACAAATTGATCGTGTTACATGGAATCCACATTATTGCCTACAACAATTGAAAAATTGTTTTCAATTTAAATATCTTGTTTGACAATGACAATAGCAATAAAATACTACGCCCACATAGTATTCGAAATATAATCATGATCATTAACAATTATTTGACAAACACGGTTCGTGTGAAGCGAACAATGTACTTAAAATTAAGAAATGTAAAAAGATAATTTATTGCTTTATTACAGTAACATTTTACTATTTCGAACATTGGGTTATTCACCGTATTTCCATTTATTAAAGATTAAGACTAGTATATATATTGAATTTACTATTTAATAGTGCTTCCATGTTTTAAGATGCCGGATGTTGATGAAGATATATTACTTTGCATTGACAATTGTTTACGAGAGTTCTCCGAGCATGTGCCTTTGGATTTCAGATTTATTTGAAATAGAAATAGCACCGGCGTTTGATTATTTACAAAATAACCAAGAGTACATTTTTTCCGTTGAAATGTTTATCATGAACTTTGCTTTGTTTTGCTTAATTTTGAAGCTAAGACCTTAACCCAAACACCACTTGTAAATAGTCATAAAAAAACTCGCGTTTTCATGACCTTATTTTTTATATTAAATTGTATATTATTTTGAAAGAATGTTTCGAATTTATCGAACAATACTTAATATGTAGTAATTGTTTATTTAATGAAATTAAGAATTATGCATTTCAAAATTACATATAATCTGACTAAATTAATATTAGGCAATCGTAGAATACTAACATAACTTTTGCCATAAACCAAACAGATTTTCTTTTTTATTCAAAAGTAATAAACATTTTACTTTTTATTAATACTACTTCAAAGCGTCTTGCAAACATTC
Organism: Glossosoma conforme; assembly: GCA_022606575.1. Classification (NCBI taxonomy): domain Eukaryota; kingdom Metazoa; phylum Arthropoda; class Insecta; order Trichoptera; family Glossosomatidae; genus Glossosoma; species Glossosoma conforme. The sequence goes on from JAGTXR010000331.1 coordinate 93,835, forward strand.
GATATCAAAGCACCAGTGGCGTAACTGTAATTTTGCGTATTTATATAGGATACATACTTTCAATGCTGCTATATCTATTATAGATGTAGTTAACAGGGCATAATGCCGGTTTATGTATTTTCGAAACATTTCATAAGCATGCTTTGGTCATCAGGAAATTATGATTAATGAACTTGTAACTTCTTATTAGTAGTAGAATAAAATATTAATATATTTTCAATTGTAAATATATTCAAATGTTTTTAATGAAGCGTGAAGTTAAACACTTGATTTCCATAAAAATAGTGATTATTACAATCATAAGTCATTGTCACCATGGAGCTTTCTTATATATATATATATATATCCTCAAGAATTATTTTGATGTGCATATTTATTTGGACTACCACGTTGAAATCTAATTAAAAATATTGTTATTTATGTTTATGAAAATATTTAAAAAAACATATATTTGTGCATATTGTAAAATTCATAGTAGTAAGCTAAAAAAATAAGTTGAGTTATGAACATTATTATGATGTATATTATGATGTGGGCTGCCATGTTTGGAACGGTCCGGATCACAGTATAAAAGCACACATATTATCTTTGCGAATCTTAAAAAAACACGCTTTCACAAAAATAAGAGTCGCCTCGTCTTTCGGCGACCCGCTGCCAGATATTTCTGAAAGCACAACATCTTGTTGTTTTTTTTTTCCGTTGCCACACGAATTGCATAGTTACCGCTTTTTCCCACAGCTGGCGCCCCGATCACGGCGACCTTCACCTCGCACAGCGCCGACTTTTTACGACGTATCATCCCTTGGACGCCCTTGGTGGTCATCTTGATGCCCAGAGCTTCCAGCGAGGGAAAATCGCTCATCAAGATAAGCTTAATGAGCCTACCAAGCGTATGCGCACATCCACAGTTTCGAACAAAAGTCTACTTTACAAGTGTTATTGTGAAAAAACTGATTTTGCAATGCATCACACTACATTTGAAATATGATAAAATCAAATAAACTGAGTAGAAAAAAACTCTTGAAAAAAATAGAACAATTTAAAAAAAAAAACACTTTTTTTTATTTTATTGTTTTTTTTTAATGTGAAGTTATGGATTTTTAAAGTTTTCTCGTGTCTTCAGTGTTGTCGTGGGTGCTGCTTGGCGTGCCGGGGGACCACTAAGCGCGCAGCACTACGAGCGGTCTGTAGCGGACCTCCTCCCCCGCCGGCGCGTACAGAAATAGGCCGCGGAACACACGTGCTTGCCGAGGAATAATAAGCGGAGATGTCCATCTCACGTGTGGACTGACGAGCGACCGCTCTTGGGCAACATCCTACAGACACTGCCGCGATATAAGCAACACCAACGACTTATAACCGGAAAATCGTTTCAGGTTATCATTCGGAATGAAACAAAGCGATAATGTCGCATCAGACTGTTCAACTACATTGCCTAGGATGTTGATATATTCCACGCAAGAGAGGCTCAGTTCAGGCACGAGCTCCACGAATTTGTTAGAAAAAATAATTTGTTGGAGTCTTCTCTTTGATGAGCATTGGAACTTTCTGTTGCAAGTCTTTATCTTCTTCGTAGTATCAATCCGGTGGATTGGTTTGCAGCAACAAAATCTTGCATCTTGATCTCCACTCCTCTCGATCCTCTGCAGTCCTCTTCAGCTCAGCATAAGAGCTACAACTCATGTCCTCGAACACTTGCTGCAAATACTCCCGTCTTCAACGCCCTCTAAAGTTTCTTCCCTCAACCATCCCATCCACAATGTCGTGAAGAAAACCATCGTGGCGCATGATGTGACCGATCCTTCGGGCTCGCTTCTCTGAGATGGTTCTTACTAGGTGCCTATCCTCCTTGATTATGCTGAGACCCTCATTGTTCATGACGTCTTTATAGTCATGTCTTTATAGCTTAGTTTTTATTTAGTACTTGGTCACAAGTACTTTTATTTAAATGTCATTTTTCTTTGTATTATCTTTTTTCAGGATCGTATTAAATATAAAAAAATATGTTTCAAAAAGAAAAAAAAAATCACGAAGAGACTTAATTTCCGACGGTCGACTCATCTGTTTCCCACTGTACAAGACAAACATATTTATAGCTACGTATCAGATACGAGTAGATACGAGAATGTATATCCTTTCTTATAATCATACAATGTTTTTAATTCAAGCATACTTACGATGTTTCGTCTGCCTTATTCAATTCAACTGTAATGACACATCTAGACTGGCTTACATGACACACCTTGCTTCTTTCTTAATATCTTATTCCAATTTTACAGACGACATTATTTTCTGCAAAGTATGATTATTTATGGTTTTCAATTCAATACTGTATTTAATTTGAAAATTGTTTCCTTAATAATATTACTCGATATTACGTTATTGTTGTTGTGGTATATATATTTGCCGGCGGTCATAGCTCGACGGTCAAAGCGTTTGCTTTGCAAGCCAAAGATCGTGGGTTCGATCCCCGAGGGAGATCAAAAAAAAAAACGATTTATGAGCTCTAAGATACCCCCGGTTGGTGTGAATTTGATCCATCACCCGTAAAATGCCAGTCATAGCCTATTGATTAAAATTGATGGTAGACGTCCCGTGAAGACCACCAATTCTATTAAATTCCTGTAATAATAAAGGATGATGCGTGAATCTCGAGCTGTAGTCTATGACGTTGGCGGATCAACACTCCACATGCACCGTTTAGCCATATACATACACCATGGTAAGCGTCATAGAATTCCACAGATGAGACTTCAGAATTACTATCACCATCTGTCGGTATTCTCCTGTATGTGTATACATAAGAAAATAAAAACGATTTACTTATATTTCATGTTATAAAATACACATACTTTCTCCTATTTGAAAATATCTTTATTAGTTCTGTATTTAAAAAGTAGATTCAACTCTGCTCGCCTTTATCTTTAATCTGCTGTCTTATTAACATAATTTAATAATCCCGAGTGTTATATTTGATCAAAAGAAATCTGTACAAAAATATACGCGGATATATGTTATATGCGGAAAGATATGTTAGAAAGATTGCAAGTTCATATTGATCTGTTTCTTAAAGAGATCCATATTGTATAGAGGGTTAAACACATATACTTGGAAGTATTTCACAGCTCAACAGTGGCATTAAAGAAGGTTTCCTTTAATTTTCTTTTCAAGTAATGTATGTCAACTAACGATATACATTACTTGGTAAACAACCTCAAGCGGCGGGGAATTCTTCAGCAGGGAGAGCCACTATTGTGCGACTGCGGAGACCTACAGACCGCCTCACACCTAAGATCCTGCTCCATGTGCCCAACAAGCTGCACACCTCAAGACCTAATGCTAGGCAACACACGGGCTATCGATGTTGCCAGATACTGGGCAAAAATAATTTGATGTCGCTGACACGAAGAAGAAGACTTGTTAAAGGTGCTTAGCAATTTTTCTGGTTTTAATGAAAAAAAATAACTCTCAAAAAAATAAAACAAAATGGTTTAGGTGTCATATTCACGTCTAAGTTTTCTCGTAACAACAGTTATATAATGATATTAAACAATGTAGTCTTTAACCCTTTGGCTGCTATAGAGGTTTATCAAAATACAAGATAAAAATGCTACATTTGTAATTACCATATAATATAATAATAAACTGTAAACGACGATCGTCGTTACCAATCATCGCCGATTTCAAAAAACGATATATCGTCGTTGTAGCAGTCAAAGGATATATATAGGAGAGTATATTTATGATATATAAATATAAATCCTATTTAGAAGTATTTTTAAAATCAAACATTGCAAAATTATAATCTGAAACAACTTATTATTAAGAACAATTATGTATCCTTTGAATGTTTATTCTTTCAGTTAAAAACAGACTTAAAAAAATTACTTGCCTTGTAGGTGGGAATATTTTTAGAATTCTAACAAACCGGTTAAAGCATTGTTTCATATATATTATGTATATGATGACATACAATAATGCGGTCTCACGGTAATATCTCAAGTTACATTCGCGCGTTACTCTTACAAATGAGTTACAAATAGCTTCAGCGTGCTGGTAGACTGAAAACAGATCCTCGCTTCACTTTTTTGCTTCCAAATAGACTGCAAGTTACTTCACACTCTTAGTATCAAGGTGCTTGGAATTGATGGTGGCCAAAAAGGTAAGTAATGGTCCTACAAGAAGAAGAGAAAAATATGGCTTCTCATTCGAGTCTTATTTAATGATATCAAACTCCAGACAACCAGAAAAGATTTAGAATATTGTGTAAAGAAAGTTTTTGAAAAAAAATGCTGCTTACTCGCACCAGTATATTATTAAGAGACAGAAACTAGCACTTTTTAACGTTATTAAGACAGAGAGATATACCCATTATAAAAAAACATTTTAAAACTTAAATTATAAAATAAACCTAGGCATATAAGAGAGAGAGGGGACAAGGCAGCCTACCATATTGCAGTTGATGAAGAGGCGAAGGTCAACCTGGTTGAGATATGTTTTAAGAATGCGGCAGAAGTGCATAATCTTTACCTGCCTTTTCGTCAAGCCCCCGGGCTCGCGCTGTCTTGGAAGGCTAACCCAACGGTAACTATACATAGAATGTATTCGACGGAGCTGCAGTAGGCGGACCTAACTTGAGAGACTATGGCGGCTGATAAACTTTGTGGTGGCAGCTCATGAATGGCATATGCTCTAGTTAGGAGAGCCGACTTGGTATGCTGACGATGCAAATTAGATACTATGAAAGCTAAAAATTGGTAACTTATATTTTTTTATTTGAATGTAATTTTTAAAATATAAATCTTGCTTAAAAAACATTTTGTTTATATGCTCCAACCGCTCCAAATAGTGGATATAAAATTTTGATGATGATAGATCTCTGCTAGAAAAAATGAACATCTTGTTAAATCTGCACTACAAAACTGTAGCTTTATGTATTACATTGTAAGTCGTCTACTACTCGCATAAATAATATGCAATGACAGGCGTTTTTTACAGCAACGTATCTTACAGCACGTAGTTACTGCGCTATACAGCGGCTAATGAAGGACAAGGAGATGCTTACTGATGTGTACAGATTCCACTGAACCCTATCGCGACCGCTCGGCTATTATTTAAGCTCAAACGCGAGCTTTCTGCCAGAGAACACAAGGATACTGCAATCCAGCGGCGGAGGTTACAATTAAATACATTAATTATTTTCTATTTGTTCACGGATTTCCAGGTCCGCCAGTCAAGGTTCTTACCAGTTGGGAGGCCTTCCTTAAGAGCAATGAAATCTTCTGATGCGATTTGTTGCTAGAGCTGGAGTCTCTTATTTTCAGGGCCGGATGTGAGAGGTTGTGCTTCGCGACTTCAGTCTGGGTGTTGCGGGTATTGATGATATCCCTTGGCTGGTATCGAACCACCAAACATAAGACGCAAAGTCAAGAAAAATGCGCCGAAGAAATGTGTAAGGCAATCAACCAACTGTCCCACTGCTTGAGATTAGATAGAACTAATAAACATACATTCATTTGAATATGATTATTATAATAAACAAGCAGCTGCATTCGGTTAACGATAATAACATCAACTAGTTAGATAATTCAATTTAATAAGAAATGCACGTGAATTTTGCATACCTTATAAAATATATGCATGCTTAAGAGGAATGCATTGTCATCAAGTATAGGTGCATAATTTCTACTTCATTTTCTGTCGGAAAGTGTGTTAATTTTTTACAAGCTTGATAAGCTTTGTCAACAAGCAAACAATCAAGAACGACGGCAAAACTATTCTAAATTATTTAATGACGAGTCAAAACTTCTGCATTCTAAAATAATTCGGAACCAAAGAAGTAATGTTTAATGAGAGTCACCTAGCTTCACAAGACATGTAATGAGGATAACGTTATTCTTCTCATTATTAGATCGTGGTTACGCCTATGGTTACTCTTGGACTCGGATGTCAGGCGATGGTAGCGACCATCTGAGCATGCCCCAATCGATTATGCAATAGCGTAAAGTGCTATGGAGTTTAAGTGTTGACTCAATCACCGGATCTCCCACCACAACAGCCACTGGCAGCATGGACGTAGCTACCATCAAGTCATTGACATATCCTAGAATGTACTCCCTTGCCGAGGAGTTCAGTTAAACCTTTCTTCAGTCATACTAGAGGTCACAGCTACGATCCTTCCAAAGCTTCAAAAAAAAAAAATATAAGAAAAGTACAATGTAAGCGCGTTTCTTGTTAGATCACACAAGCTTAATAATATCGGTGGTGGACCAAAACTTGAATGGTTTACCGTCTGTTGCTTGGCGTGTCATTGTTGGGTTGAGCCACTCCTTATGACTAAATGATACAGGATAAAGATCATCAGACTATTATTCTAATGTTCTTAAATATTACAATTAACATATCACCCAAAATATGCCACGGATACTACAATCGGCGTCTCTTCAAGACCCCTGAAGGTCGTCGCAAATCATATCCATGATGGTCACCCCGTAAACACCACCCATTAACAGTCCCCTTAAAACGAATGACGGTCAAATTACATTCCATCAAGATAGCAGAATAGATTAAAGTAGAACTAAATTTTACCCAATACAAAAAACAATATAAGAACTGACTTTTTCAAGACGTTTGAAAATAATGACTGAGATGAGACCTCCATTGAATAATGTAATCATATTGAAGCAACATATTAAACCTGAATATATTTATTGACTTTATTTAAACACCTAAAAAACAATAAAGAAAGAAACTTGTTTTTTTTAATTTGAAATTTAATACCTTTGAAAAATACTTGTACCGAGATCCTTGTTCTGAAAAAATCTCCGGGATTGGAAGCATTAGTGAGTTGCCGTTTACTATGGCTGGAGTGACGTTTTTTCAAATAGTTTATTATTACCTACTTATTGTAAATAGTAAATAGTTATTTATATTTTACAACCCTTATAATCTTACTTTATTTTATGTTTAATAAATTAAAACTTTTTTGTATGATTCCTGATTATTATTTTTTAATACAAAGCAAAACAATTCTTATAAAAACAATAACGATGATGTTACGTGAAGTCTCGTACGAAATAATTCGTGTAAACTGTAAATAATTAGTGAAATAATCGATTATTGTAAGCTTAAATTATTGTATTTTGTTCATAAAATATTACGTTTTAACATACATAAATTAAGCGTTTTTATTGTACGAGTATATCAATATTATAAGGAAAATATCATTATATCTGTCCTAACTGACACTTAATAGAACATTTAATAATTATATGTTTAACGATACTCGTAGTATCGTAATCTAAAACTCTTAGGATATTTTAATGAAAGATAAAATATTTTGCACGTGAGCTTAAAAATCCCACAAAAAACACTACGGACTTTGGGAAAGCTCCTTATACACGTTGTGCGAATTCTTCATTAGTTCATATCATATATAGAATATAGTAGTCACAAACCATTATTATTTCTGCCAGCCGCCATAGTCATAACGCCATTCATGTCTCTTGGAATTCCACCGAGTATATGCATAGTTTTCGGTAATCTTCTTTGGCAGCGAGAGCCCAAGGAACTGGAGAAAAGTTGTTGTAGTCATAGCTCTCCTGCAGCATTCAAGTACTTACCCAGCCAAGTCCACTCTCGTCTCATAACAAATGGTGTGAAAACTGTCTTGTCTACCTTGTAACCTCATCGTTCTTCACAAAGTCTATCCATTGTACCACCAGTACTCTACACTGTTTTCAAAACCTATTTTACGGCTGCATTAGTTTTTAAAGTTATGCCGAGATTTGCAGGTGTATAGAAGATAGAAAAAAAACAGCCGATGTCTACACATTATTTTTATCGAGCTGCGAGTTCCATATATGATGCATGCATATAAAGACGCAGCGTTTCCAAGGCGAAAATCCAGAACCTTCTTTAAATTTGAACTAGATAACTTAGAAGGTAAATAATCGAAGCCTATTAATTACAAACAATTAATTAATTTTACGTTTAGTTTTATTATGGCCATTTTATTAAATTTCTTTTTATTATATTATATAAAATTCTACAGTGGCAATAATAAATATAAACTAACGCACGTAAAACGGTCTACATTACTGTTTGAAATAAAGTAATTAAATAGTTCAAAAAAGAGTCAACAGATGCCTTCTCAGTATAAATTATTACAAAGCTTATAAAATGTTTTTTTAAATATTCTACAGATGTCTCTAACACCATGTCGCCTGTAGGCGTCACGACTACAGGCGACAAAAGCTAATATTGTTAAACCGGCTCGTTAATCAATCTATTACTTATTAATGTGGTCTTTATTATTAGTATTAGGAACAGTTAATTATTTAACACAACTAAATAAATATATATTTTAATACTATATACCTAAGATACTCTTAGGTAAAACATATATTTGGGGAATTGTAAAGCACTTCCTATTTAATCTTAGACGTCCTGTTGATGTTTTTGTTCCATTTAATTCAAATAATTTTGCTTTAAGCGTCCTGTTGAAAAGTTTATTTTTCATTGCAAGGGTTTTCAATATAAAATTGTTTGAGATGAACAAATATAATAATTTATTATTATGCATGACAGAATATACATATATGGAATATTTTAATATCGTATGGCAATACCATTTGCGTACACGTCCAAAGGTTGTCTGCACGGAAAACTAAAAATATTTGGACTTTAAACTCACGGATTACTGTTACCTGATAGTAAAACCGGTGTTTGTCACTTCGTCATCGCGATCTTTCCGACAAACACGCATTACACCCATTCATTGCAAATATGGCATCTCTTCTTAAGGTAAGATAATAATGTTTGTGTTATGAACTACCCACTCAACAATTTCAGTTGAGCCACCCATCCTAAAACTTGATTATAACATGAAGTTGTATGAATCTAATGTATTCAACTGTCTCACAGCTTATTTATTGTACATTTCACGTATATTTTAAATTTTTATAGCTGTCTCAGATCCTCGATAGACAGACTTTCAGAAGTCTGTCAACTACTTGCAGATTGGAAAGCAGCAGCTCATCAGAGTCTGAAGGAGGCCAGTCTGGAATGTGGTTTGGTAATTAAATGAATTATTTTACAGCCAAAGTAACATTAAATGTTTCACTTTTTTTCCTTCATTGTCAATCTACCTTTGATTCTGGTAATCTACTAAATTTCTATTTTTAGAAAGCTGCTGTGTTATTTTTTAATTAAATAAACAGTTTTATGACCATATTACAATTTTTTTACTATCTACCATCACTTTACTGTACTGTATTGAACTTTTAAAATCAATCCTATGTAAATGACAGATAATATACCTATGTAATTTTCCTGATACTTTACAATTGTTTTTAACACTTTCCATGGTGATTATTTTCTCATAACAAAAAAATACCCACCGACGAACTTCATTTTATTGAAAAGGTTTTTAAATTATTTGTGTTCTTTTTGGTTATTTTCAATTCAATTAGCATATCATCAATTGGTTTTTCCATAATATTAATTAACATAACTTTTAGTATCAGTACTCTATCAAAAGTGACAAAAAATTGTGGCTTTTGGGTTGAGCCTTGTGTGGTAAAAATTCTCCTTCTCTAAATCAACCCTGAAGATGACCCTTGATATGGTTGTCAAAATACCGAAGAGATAGAAAAATTCGCCTCACACTGCTCAACCTAAAAGCCACAATCCAACACAAATCTGGCCATGAAATTCTACGACATTACTTAAAGATGTATCAATAATGGAATATTTTATTTTAAAATGTTAAATTTAAGGATGATAAATGACACTAAACCATTTTCCATCTATTATCACATAATTTCGATCTTATGTTCATGCATTTCTTTTTTATAACATTGTACAACTTGATGCATTTTAGTATATTACTAATCTCTATAAAATAAATAATTAAAAACGACTAGTATTAAATAGTGGTGTCGCTTATTATGTCATAATTTTTTTTTCAATCAACGTTGTAATTTTCAATACATTTGTAATTACTTTTGACAGCTCTAATACCTACCACAAAACTGAAAAAACAAGATTACTTTCCGTGTTACTTGTTTACTAAAACCACTGTGTATTGTTGATTGTATAATAATGAATTTGAATTTGTATAATTAGTATTGAATTTTCTTTTTATTAAGTTAGATTTGCTTCTTAATAACTATTTAATGATCACTTTTATTAGGCAGCCACACCTTAACTGTTTATTAAATCATATTTTTAGATGTAATGTATGTCTCCATAGAATATATTTAACGATTATTTAAAAAAATATATCCAAAAACATAAAGAAATAAATGTGTCATGCCAGTAGTTCTTAAGAGTTTATCTTTGACCGATCTTATAAAAATCTTTTACTTACTTACTTATTTATCTCACTGATAACCAAATTTTAATATTACGTTTAGTACTCATTTAAAATAATCACTGATATTACGATAAAAACATTTTAGTGCTTTGAATATGTGAGCATTTTATAATTGGCAGAAAATATGAATTTAACTATTTTTTTCTATTTAGAGTACAACGATGATCAGAAAGCATTGCAAGATCTTGCCAGGAAGTTCACTAAGGAAGAAATCATTCCTCGCGCTGCAGAGTACGATCAGTCTGGGAAATACCCTTGGGACATCCTGAAGAAGGCTTGGGGACTAGGACTTCTCAATGGGCATATTCCAGCACATTGCGGTAAGTGACTTAAATCGTCAAAACTATTTTTACATGTACATAAGTCTACTGTCTTATGTATACCGCTATCAAAAAGGCAGTTGAAAAAACATGCACTATTTTTTATTAAAGATGATATATATCACAAAAAATATGCACATATTAATAACACAGCTTAACTTCGATAATCTTCAGACATAAAACCATGGTCTGCGTGAAACCATGCTCAGTTTATAGTAAGAAATTATTTAAAATATAAAAAAATAGATTTACAGTACAATATTTAATTTTTCTGTATTTTAGTACAAATAATTGAATTGGCAAGTGTCCAATTTAGTTTCTAATTTTTAATTACAAGATGTTATTCCGGTATGACGATCTAGGTTTTATTTTTTATGCAAATAATTGACAATTTTGTTTTTTACTTTTAACGACACTGACAATTGTAAATAACACTCGTTATTACAAAGATTAGCTTTCACAATGATTGGTTTTCATTAGTGACATTTGTAGTGCTATTATTTGTTGTTAATAACCTGTACTTGCCAATGAACTTGATACTATCATCTCTATAGTTTTAATACTATAATGACCCCTTGTATGAAATCTTCCTTTATTCTTCGTTATACATAAGACACCCTACCCTCAAAACATGTGGATTATTAATTTATTACTATATAACTTAAGAGATTTATAAAATCACAAGTACATAAAGTAGTCAATTATTTTTTAAAGCTTAAATAAATGTAACTTGATTGAAAAATTAAAAAATGTATTTTTTTTCGTTTTTAATCATCTCTAGTGAGTACATTTTTGACAATATATTGAAATGAGCAGGAAGAAAAATGGTGTTCAAATTGTAATGTTTCATTATTCATTTTCTTTTAATTAATGTTAGTACATTCACAGGGGGCATGAACATGGGAGTGATGGATAGTTGTATTATTGATGAAGAACTTTTCTATGGCTGCAGCGGCATTGCTTTGGCCATAAGGAGTACTGCCCTGGGAGTAAGTCCAAGGAGTAAACAATATCTAATATCCGTTGTAAAATAATTATGTTGATTGATGTGTTTGTAGGTGGATTGGATATGGGTGTTTTCGAGGGCTGCATTATTGCAGAGGAACTTGCTTTTGGGTGCACTGGCATCAAGACGGCTATGGAAGCCAGTGGGCTTGGTGTGAGTGCCGATATGCTACTTGACAAAATAAAATTATTAGCTTATCTCTAGTTACAGCAAACAATGTTTGCTATCTATTGCTAGATAACACAAAATTTCACTACATTTAAAAAAGTGTCACTTTTAAAATCAATAAAAAATATAAAATATTCCTTTTTTGACAATATATATATATTATCATACGTTCTATTTGTAAGAACTGAAATAAAATATTTCACAATATCATTGGAATCATTCAAAATAGTGAAAATCTTACTGTATCCAAACTTTGTCCCCATGGAAGGTTTTATGTTTTGATTAATGTTTTGGCTTATTATTGGTTCATAAAATGTTTTCATTATTTATCTATTCATATCTTTATCAATTCATATCTTTATCAATTCATAATTACATATTCATGGATTTTTAAGATAATTATACTGCTTCATATTTAACTTTGCTAAAATTTATCACCATGTGTATTATTAAGTGTCTCTAGATACTAATCTTATAATTGAATTTAAGGGATATAGATTAAAGAATTATTCTGCAAATATTGCTTCAATTATCTTTATCTACAGTTAACATTCTTTATTATTTATTTTTAAATATTATTTTACAAGATTTAAATTTCTTTGACAAAAATAACAAAGGGATCGAATTCATTGAAAAAAAATATCTTTACATTTAGAATGATTAATATGCTGTGCTTTGTTGTAAAAAACATAAAAGAGAAAATAACTTATACTTTTGAATTATTGACTCGCTTGTTGATCAAAAAGTATTTTACAATCAATAAATTAAATAATCAGTTCACAAAAATCTTGAAATTTTGTCTAATATCCATTAAATATCAAAATCAGACAGCATCTACTGTATTTTGAGTACTGTGAGATGGGCCCATGATATGGTAATATTGTGAATTATTTGGGTCAAGGAATTTTGTTTTGTATTTGTTGATTGAACTTGTAATCTTCGGTATTATAATATTAACTATACAAGAAAGTATTTTTGTAGTTTTATCTGTATAGGAGAATATTAAACATATTTAATTATTCATGTTATTATATTTTCCTATGTATTACTATGTTTATAGCAAACTCCCATCATTCTTGCCGGGAACAAGGAGCAGCAAAAAAAGTATCTGGGAAGATTACTGGAAGAACCCTTGGTTGCTGTAAGTAAATATCTGAATATATCACTAAAAAAATATGTTGATGCATATTCTTTCTTCAGAATGGCACAATCTTCAAATCAACATGAAATTTTAATTATATTATTTACATTGAGAAATTAAAAAAAACGTTTCATATAGTAATAACACTATGTACACTCATATATACAAATTATAATATAAATTTTAAACAAGTTGAATTCACCTTTCTATGAGGAAATTAATTTACATTATTGCTCTGCCATATCCTCTCTCAAAGACCACATTTCGGCTCCCACCAACTGCAATAAGGAAGCTGCTAAATCCGCTAATGTTCTGTCAAATACATTCTGCAATTGATGATCCTACATTGTGAGGAGTTTCTTGAAACTTTCGTTTTGTTCCATACACTTCTTGGTTAGAAAATATCAAAATTAATACAGACTGAAAAATATATCTGTTAAAAAACATGTGGTTTTATTAAACCTCTTACATTAAAAATGTTGATATCTAAAGAGTGTTTGTACATTCTTTGTCATTCATAATGTGGTGTTGACTTCTAGGCTTATTGTGTGACTGAACCTGGCGCAGGGTCTGGCGTCAACGGAGTCAAGACTCGTGCTGAGTTGAAGGGGACAGAGTGGGTCATCAACGGGCAGAAGATGTGGATCACCAACGGAGGTGTGGCTAACTGGTACTTTGTGCTTGCTCGCACTTCCACTGATCCCAAGGCGCCAGCAAGCAAAGGCCTTACTGGCTTCATTGTTGAACGTGACACCCCTGGACTCACTCCTGGAAGAAAGGTAGGCTAATATTAATAAAAAGAGAATGTTGCTATTGAGTGCAGAGGAGGCATTCATTTTTAAATAAACTATTCTTGACTGAAAAGCTAGATGGACCGTTTGTTCTTAGATCAGCTTAGAGAAGGTAGTTGGGGCACCCTGTTTAGTTGAATGTTTTTTTCATATTTTAATCAATTAAAAGAAGAATTGTTTTTCTACAAAGAATGATGGTATCTATCTGGCTTATTAGGAAAAAAATATTTCATTATGAACTACTAATTAAAAAACTCATTTTAACTAAAAATATACCTGCTTTATTTATTTTTCAATAGTATTTAGTTTTTTTTTATTATTTACTTCTTAGGTTTAATGATTATCCTTGATGCTTTTGCAGGAGATGAATATGGGGCAACGTTGCTCCGACACTCGTGGAATCACATTTGAAGATGTCCGCGTTCCCAAAGAAAATGTGTTGATCGGTGAAGGCGCTGGATTCAAAATCGCTATGGGAGCCTTCGATAAAACTCGTCCACCTGTAAGTAATATCACCATTAAATAATATGTATTATCTTTATTAACAGGACTTAATATTTTCATTTAAAGTTGCTTTTATATACATAGACCACTCCCAATTGTACAAATATAAACTCCATTGTAATCCTCAAGTATAATCTCTTCTTTTGACATTGGAGAACCATAATATCAAAATGAAAATGATATATTTGGGTTTGCGCTTCAAATATTTCTACTCCACAAAAAAGTTATTTTAATTTTTATGTAGGACTAAATGTTTCTCAAAAACATTTATGACTACATAAATAAAAGGTAAAATATATATATATATGTTTTGGAATATAAACAATCATGGGAGTAAAGGATGGAGGATTTTTAGTATAAATTCCACATTTTTATTTAATTTAATTACACTGTTTGCGCTTCTTTATTGAATTATATGAATAATCCTTTTTCATTTACAACATTCAAATTATGTAATTAGACTTCAAATCAAAAATAACAAATCATACAAATTATAAATATATGTTACAACCACAACAAATTCCACGATTTATCATAAGAAATGAGTTGCTCACTTAAATAGCTGCTAGCAACATGTTTCAATATTACATCATACCATGTACGCTCCCTAAATGGAACACATAGCATTCACAAATTGTCGCCACGTAGCTCACATAATCAGCCGCCATGGTATTCACCTCATCCTATGTCAGCTTCGCCTCCTGCAGCTTCGCCTCCTGCAGCTTCGCATTCTGCAGCTCCGCCTTCTGCAGCTCTGCCGCATACATTCATTATTGTATAAACAATATTACTCCAATTATGTATTTTGAATTATTTGTTTGAAGTAAGAAGTATTGTCTTTTAGGTGGCTGCAGGAGCCACTGGCTTGGCAGCTCGTGCTCTCTACGAAGCCACCAAGTACTCCCTGGAGAGGCGCACCTTCGGAGTTCCTATCGCCCATCACCAGGGCGTGGCCTTCATGTTGGCTGACATGGCGCTGGGCTGAGAGACAGCACGCCTCGCTTGGCAGCGCTCTGCGTGGGAAGTCGACAACGGTAACTGAATTATATCACATTCTCTATTGTTGCATATGTCCTATTTGATCATCTTCAATGGTGAGTATCCATCTCTTGATCTAAATATATTTTTGTATAAAATTTGACTCAGATTGATGCAAAGGTTAATCATCCACACTTGATTAAACTTTTGTATAACACACTTAAATGTTAACGTGGACCAGGACTTTTCTTCTGAGTAAGACTATTGTCAGTCCTTCTGGCATCCATGAGATTGATTCTCAACATTTTTCCCATTCAGAAGCTACTTCACTCCTAAAAATTTAGTATGCAAAAGAAAAATCTTCACCTCTAATTTTACACCTTCAGAAATTATGATAAGAGTATGTGTGCTCACATTGACATTGAGTGAGATTAAATAGATGTTATCTCATTTATATCTGCTTCTATATGTCAAATTAAATATTTTATTTTCATACGAGTATATTGTGTCCTTACCCTGATCACATCTGTGTATTATACAATATTACATAATTGATGTAAGAAATTACATTCAATTTCATGAGTATTCTGTGTTATAGCGATAACAGATAATATATCATTTCATAACTAAAAATGTAATCTAAACTGTGGATCAACTAGTACAGCCACGCCACATGAAGTCGTCCACCAGGACACACATATTAGCGCCTTTAGGACATGATTGTTAGCACAGATTACCATTAATGTGTAATTGTTGTTATTTCAGGACGTAAAAACACTTTGATGGCATCTATTGCCAAGTTGCATGCTGCTGACGTTGCCAACAAAGCTGCTTCCGACGCTGTCCAGATCTTTGGTGGCAATGGCTTCAACACTGAATATCCTGTTGAGAAGTTAATGCGAGATGCCAAAATTTACCAGATCTATGAAGGAACCTCTCAAATTCAGAG
Source organism: Glossosoma conforme (assembly GCA_022606575.1). Lineage (NCBI taxonomy): Eukaryota > Metazoa > Arthropoda > Insecta > Trichoptera > Glossosomatidae > Glossosoma > Glossosoma conforme. The sequence goes on from JAGTXR010000331.1 coordinate 110,070, forward strand.
ACTCATCATTTCAAGAGAGATCATCGAGAGGGCAAAGCAGAACCAATAATTTAAACTAAAATGATCAATTGTAAGTTAACTAGATTATATCAAAAGTTTTTTATATTCTTTTTTGCATTAGCTCAATTTATTTACAATACTCCAATAGTTTAGTTTTTCCACTGTAACAAAATGATACTTATGTATGTGTACTGTTAAGTTTCAGAGATATGGTTACATTTATTTATGCCAATTTAAAATGCATTTAAACTTATTTTTGTATAAATATGATGTATGTCTGTAAAATTTGAGTAAATAAAATATTTTTCTAAATGACATTTTGAACTTTTTTTTTAAATTCTCTTTGAAAACATACTTAAATTTTGACAGCAAAAATCTTTATTTCAAACGATCAATTGCTCTTATGCATTGCATTTACGTATTAAGATTATTGTTTAAATTAATATAACACCATTCAACATAAAAAAGTATTCATTTTACTTCTAGAATTCGTAATTTATTTTAATATACCTTTAAATACTAAAAGCATGAAGTCCACTCAGTGTTAAACTGAGAAAAATAAACTTTTATCATATTTTAAAGTACACATTTTTTTATGAAAATATGTTTCTGAACATGTTGCGACTTTATCGAGGAGCCATTTTAAAAATGAATTATGGATATCCACCAAAAATTATTGATAGAAAAAATCATATGAATTTCAACAACAAAAAAAAAACATCTAAAAGCTTAAAATGTAAAAATTTCTTTACAATTTAATACTCTATTCATCGTGTATTCTCATATTTTTCAGGGCTGACTTAATTGCGTTTGAATGTATCAATACAGTTTTTGTTATAATTTGTATATTAAAGTAGGATGTAGTCAACAGTACTCCTGTCAATTCCTTAAATAAGACATTGCTGTCTTTTGTAGATGACTAATCTAACTTGTAGATCAACACTTAAAATACATAGTACCTAGTCAGCCATAAAATGCTAAAAAATATATGTAAGTATGTTTATATGGTGCATTGACTAAATAATTAAAAGGCTTTTTGGTAATTAGTTGTGCTAACCTTTGGGCAATGGCTCTATAGATAATTTTTGTTCTTCGATAGTTAAAAAATAGTTGGGGATTAATTAATAATTAAGAACTGACTGTACAAAAATCACATGTGGCGCAAAATTTAAAAATATTTTTTTATCTCTAGATGTGTATCAAATAAATATTATGATTTGCATTTTTTATTTGTGTCCTTAGTTATGTAAATGGTGTAAGTCAAAAAATTTAATAAAAATAGTTATTAATTTATTTCAGTTCACATCATTGTGAATTAATATAATTTTCATCCGACATAAATTTAAGAAATCTAAATAAAGCTCTTTATGCAACATAAAATTATCACTATCATCGGTTTTCAACCAATATCAAAAGAAAAACCTTTAAATATCTCAGAACGATTGAATCAAGACTTTCGCCACTTTCATAATCATGGGCACAATGTGGGGGGGGGGGAGATCCAAACCCTTAATTACTCCATTCTGCTTATGTTCAATTATCTTATCAATTTCATTCTTATTTTGATTTAAAAGAATTTTTGTTATTTTTAAAATTCTTGATCCAATATACTATTTTGTATTTATGCTATGTGCGAAACAATAGTTATTATCAACTACTAATTCTTCCCTTAAACAGTTTTAATGATTATACTCACTTTTTATATTATATTTAAGCAGTTATTTAAATATAAAGAAATTTGAAAAAATCTCTAAAGTAGCAGTCACCAAACGTTTTAAGGAGCGGCCGGATTATCAGATTATAAAATAAGGTTTTTAAAAAATTCCGGAATGATTTATTATCGGAATCCAGTTAGTATATAAATTTATATTAACTAATCTCGATTGAAATAAATGTCAGATCGTAAAATTACAATAAGAACATTGTTTTTTTAAATTAATATTTACTAAATGAATAATTTATATATAAAATCAAACATTTTGAAGGGAACGGATCTGGCCTGCGTGCAGTACATTGGTGACAGCTGCTCTTAGTTATTAATATGCTTGACTATTTATGAATGATTATTATGTTTATTGAATTATGTGGCATCATGAATAAAATTTTATGTTCACTTCTAAAAGAAATAATTCGGTTATATACTGCTGTGGAATATTAAAATTTGCATATTGACATTTTTCATAGGTAAGTCTTTTAATTTTTGTGAAACATGCAAGATATTACCAATTAATGTAGGCAGCTCAACAATTCCCTAATAGATAGATAAGTGCTTATATTGAGTAATGTTTTATCAGAGATTTGTTCCAGGATATATCACTTGCATAAATGATTGAATATTTTTAAAAAAGAAGTCAGTCAATCTCACAATATTTATAGGGTTTTTTCTATTTATGTGTTTTTAAATGTTTTGAATACAACCATGTTATATAATAGCTGATCAATAAAGGTTGAAGTTGTTCACTATAAATAAAAATATATAGTTTTATTCCATATTTAACAGAGTTGTATGCCGGCAGGTATAGCTCGATGGTCAAAGCATTTGCTTTTTAAGCCAAATGTGGGTTCGATGCCCACGGAGATTAAAAAAAAGCATTTTTTAATCGATTTCTGAGCTCTAAAATACCTCCTGTTGGTGTGAATTTGATCCCTCACCCTTAAAATGCCAGTCATAGCCTATTAATTAAAATTCGTGGGAAATGAAAGTCGTTCCGTGAAGACCACCCATTCATAGTAAATTCCTGTAATAATAAGATGACGTTGGTAGACCAACATTCCACATGCAGCGCTTAGCCATATACAGCAAGTGTCATAGAATTCCACAGATGAGATTTCAAAATTACTATCACCATCTGTCGGTATTCTCCTGTATGTGTTTACATAAAAAAAGTTATTAAAATGAATTTTAGTTGTGATGTGTATAACTTTGTTTACACTGATCCATTAATGTAAATAGGAGATCAACAGTAAAAACTTAGTAACGACTCAACTTCCAACGAATATATTTTATCAACAATAGCAACACTTATACTTCAGAAATTTATTTAATTTCACTAACATTGATATGTATCGTTGATGCATTAACAAATGCATATTTGTGCTCGCATAGAATATTATAACAGAGGCCAATAACTATGAATATTTCATTACAATATTTGAATTTCATTCATTATTAGTTTGATATGATAAGGATTTATGTGCTCATAATAATTATTACTACTTTTTTTAACATAGAATATAGTTAACATTTTTTTATGCTCAAATATGATTTGCTTGAATGTTTTTAATTTGTATTTTGTTAAAATACATATTGTATAATACACTTCCACAATTCTCAGTGAAACATTTATAAATAATAAAACCACACGTAGAACACTTATAATATTTACTGATCTGTTTGTGAAATAACTGATTATAAATTATGATTATGATTATAGTTTGGTATCTTATTTTATATAGGAATTTTATTTTGAAATATAGCACAATCATTACCGTGTTTGGTTAAAGTTATTCTTAGGATTTTGGGATAGGAGAGAATTGTGGAATAATAATTCTTTTAGTCATATTAATCACAATATGGCATCAGCTTTTAATTTTAATCGATATTTAGAAATATGATTAACATAAGAATGGTTTCATAATTGCAAACAAATCAAGCATTATTACAACAATAAATAAAGCACAACTCGCAAACTATAGACTTATATGAATACATGACATAAGCTTATCAGCATCAACAACAAATATAAATATACTTTTATTTATCAGGTCAATATTTACTTTTACCAAGCAAAGAAACACATCAGTCAGAATAGACATAGCATTATATAATGAAGATAACATGTTGTTTTCTCTAATTACACATTACTTTGCAAAGACTATAATGCAGTTTTAAGTACATTAAATTGATGGTTTAGTACTAAGCTACTCAAATGTAAGTCCATAACTGAACCGAATCCTATTTACTTTGCCAAACTGCAGGTAAAACTGAAATTTTTTATAAAATTTAATTTAAAATTATTTATTAAAAAAAAATCAAAAAAATATTGTAATAATAATAATTAAATTTATATGATAAGATTAGTATAATATTAAAGAACTCGTCCGCACACAAACTCTTAAATGCATTTCTGTGTCGCATGTCGCAAAACATTACACTTAAATCACTTAAATGAACACGAATCAATATTGCCTCTAAAATTAAACAATTCAGTATTATTTAGACAAATTAAAATACTTTCACATTCAAAATATGAACTTTAATCTCATAATTAATTGATAACTTTCAATGTAAAATGAAAGGACATTTGATTATAAAATGAGTTCTGATATTTTTCTCTTATATTTTCCTCTAATAGATAGTAAAATATTTTTATTGATATAAGAGTTACATTTTTAAGAAAACATATCATTCACCATCACCAATTTTTCACACAACATTTTTAATAAAGAATTACATTCCATTACAATTTTATGTTTCCCATATCATTTCCTGAATTCACACGCCTAATCTAACATGATTTATAATCACTTTTAGCATCTATGGACAAATCTTTTTATTTTTTCATATTTATAAGCAGACCCAAAAAATATACTCCCAATCTCACTATGTGTATAAATTATAAAAATACATTTCAAATATTTTTTATAAGGTAGAAATAAATCTTTTTTTCAGTTGCCATATTAAACAGCAAAACTTAAAAACATTACAATAAAATTAAGCAACTACAATATGAATATATTATTTCCAATTAATTTTCACTTTAAAATAAGATTTAGCATATCTTATTTGAGCTTTTTGACTGTTTTTAAATATTTGTCTTTAAGCTTATTGAAGACAAGTACATAGGTATATAGATTTTATTACATAATAAGAATATATGTGAATGAATTAATGTATGTTTCGTAACACACCTAAAATGTCCATATTTTAAGGAAAAAATATATTTTTACCCAAAAATAATGAGTTAGTACATATACCTAATATATTTTTTAAATTTCAATAATGTATATTATTTTCAACAAGCATTATTCTAAAAACATGACAAGTAACCGTGCATTACTAATACATGGTGGAATAGTTAATTACTCGACTCTCTAAAAACCTCTTACCTACCATAAATATATTTAATATTTCCGATTATTTATATAGCTCTTCACACAAAACTATACTAGAGCCAACAAGTGCAAAATGTTGTTTTTTAACAATTGTGATTACATTTCCTGTAAATACTTTAAAAAATAAATAATCTAATGAAATAAAGTAAAATTTTTGCTTTCAAATATTATAATGGAATAAAATATCAATATTAACATCACCTCATAGGACTGCCTAACCAGTCACTCACGATCTATAATATATATTATACCAATCAATTGCAATGTTATATTAAAAATATATATCTTTCAATTCAAATATGATGCTTTTTTTAAATGAATAAATACATTAATTTCCAACTGATTCTTACATGTCAAATACTTAGTAACTTTTATATAAAATACCAGTATTGATAATTAAATATTTTTCACATACTTATTTAAAAATAAACCCTCAAGATCGGTAATCATGATAATTATTTAAAGATTAAAGAGAATGCCACTATAAAAAAAAATACTTGCAGACGGATTTATAGCATTTTAAAATAAATATTTATTTAAAAGTCTATCATTTTCCGTAACGGTTAAAATTACATTATTTAACGATTTTTAAGAAGAAATTAAAGTTGAAAAATATGTGATTTAATCTAAAAACCTAATCTTAAAAGTCACTCGTTGAAATGCAATCAACCTAAAAAAAACATGTACAATAAATGATTGTACGATTTAAGAAATACAAAATTACCTCAAATTAGACATATCAACAAAATTAAGACAGTATTAATGTATTAATACATGTTTTATGTTTACAAAAGTAAACACTTGATCTGATAAATTATTATTGTAATAAAATAATATCGCATTATTTTTGTATAGTAAAATAAATATTCTTCCATAGAAAGGTTGTTTAATGTAAGAACATTATTTTAAATTTAATATAAATATTTCTATAAAATTTTAATTTCTGGAAGATGGGAAATTAATGATATTTTAATTTAAAACAATTAAATGCTACTAATAGTAATGCTGAATCACAGTGCTTTTGAAAAAACTGAATTTACTGAAATAATATTTTTCTCAGAATTCAAGCAATAAAATATTCTACCCGTGTCCAGTTTAATTTACTTGGGTTTGTTGGCAAAGAGTTGTTCCACAATGCTTTCATCAGCGAGTGTTGAAATATCTCCAACCTCTTTGTCTCCCAATGCGACTTTACGCAAGATTCTACGCATGATTTTTCCAGATCTGGTTTTAGGCAAACCGGGAGCGTGCTGGATTATATCCGGCATCGCAAACGGACCGATTCTCTGCCTCACTATAGTTTTCAATTCGGCTACCATTTTTTTGTCAAATGTGCTGGTTTGATTGGGAGTAATGAAACAATAGAGGCATTCTCCTTTGATTTCATGAGGTGTTGACACGACAGCTGCTTCAGCTACTCCAGGGTGTTCAGTTAGGACTCCTTCTACTTCAGAAGTAGACATCAGATGGCCCGATACGTTGAGCATATCATCCACCCGCCCTGTTACCCACAAATACCCATCTTCATCCCGAGTGACACCTGTATAAAAAATTAATACATTTTAATTACTTATATAGAAAAGAAACTTACTCCGGATTCTCTCGATCATAATTTTTTTGTTTAAAAAAACTAAGAACTAAAGAGATAGACAGAAAACGGTAGGAATTTCGAACTTGCGAGCTCGGCATGATACAAATAATATTTTGAATGCACATATACGTATATAAACCTAGTTCACACTAAATAATATTATTTTTGCAGATTGAGCTGATGGCATTTTTTTTTAGAAGAGAGTAGAAAATCATATTATATAGTGTTAACAGCCTAAATGACTTGAAATAATCCATAAACAACCCAATCATATTATATATATAAGCAGTTAGATTTTATCAGCACTGGCAGCTTTGACATAAGCTTAGGAAGATAATAAGAATTTTAAAAGTAATAAATAAACATTTATTTACCATCTCCTGTGCAGTAATATCCAGGAAACTTGGAGAAGTAAGTTGATTCAAAACGTTCATGATTGTTGTAGAGTGTTCTCATTATGCCAGGCCAGGGACGAGGGAATACCAAATAACCATCACCTGGGCCCTCAATCACTTTTCCGTTTTCATCCAACAGTACCGGCTGAACTCCAAAGAACGGAATGGCCTGTAATAAGAAAAATTATTGTTTATTTGCATGATTCAAAATATAGTTTTATTATTACTAATAATGACAGCCTTATTCGACAGTTTTTCACCAGACTTCCCACTCCTTTTCTGATAATGTGCCCATAGTAAGTGACAATTTCTTTGCTGAGTATTCATGTAATTTCAACACCTATTCCAGGAAAGAAATATTAGAATTTCTCGCTGTTTACAAAAAGCCTACTTCATTTTCATTGGGATTTCTAGAGGAAGATTGTGTGCTCGCTGAATAATGCCACTTTGCTTTCATTGAATTTATCTACTGTTAAATTCTGTTCTCTATAGCAACGAGAATATATCATTTAAAAAAAACTCTTATGGTGAAATTATATAGATAAGTACATTTTTTAATTTTCTATAATAAAAATCCTTTTTTTGGCATTCCTTAATACTTTTACTAAATAAAGATGTGAGTGGTTTTACTGAACTATAAATACAAAGTTATGAACATTGTACTGTAAGCATAGAATTTATTGCTATTGTAGCCTCCAAGTGGTATATTTTATATTATATATTTTTATAGCCTATTAACATTTGGTGTAACTATACGACACGCTTAATGCAAAGGGTGAAGGCGAGTAACCAGTACCTCATAATTGGTCTGTTATATCGCGAAAGTAAAATGTAAAAAAATGATCAAGCAAGGCTTGAAACATATATTGCCACCAGTATCTTTGATATAACAAATACCAGAAAAGATATCTTAGTAGAATTTAAAAATTCTAGTATATTAAGCTGAGAATCATAAATACAATACGTATCTAAAAATTATCAAATGAAATTACCGCTGATCCTGGTTTCATGGCAGTAGCTCCTGGCAAAGGAGTAAGAACATGGCCTCCAGTTTCTGTTTGCCAGAAAGTATCCACTATAGAGCAGCGACCCATGCCCACAACATTCCTGTACCACAACCAAGCTTCAGGATTGATTGGCTCGCCCACACTTCCCAAAATTCGCAAGGTCGACAAATCGTGTCTGTAAACAAAAATGTCAGTCTAGTGAATTATGTCAAAATACATTTTTATTAATGTACTCTTCAAGTGAAATTTTTCATACGCTAGGTCATTGATAGATCTAAATAATAGTTATATTGCTCACCTATATAATTTAATAGACACTTAAATATTTAAATTATATTTACATTATTTCTAAAATGTAATACATACAGGTATATAGGAATACATATATAGGTTGCAAATCGAAATTAGTTTCAGAATTCCGACCACTTAAAATAAACTATAATAAATTATATCAAACGAAAAAACTATACATTTTTCTTGATATCAAAAGCTAATCCTTTCTCCCTTGCACATTTTTTTATAAATGTATGAATGAATGCCATTCATAAAATATGATTATATAAGGCGTATTCGAAATCAATGGACTTACTTTTTAACATAGTCGTCCCCGAACTTCATCAAGGATCGAATAGCAGTTGGCGCTGTGTAGAATTGAGTCACCTTGTACTTCTCAACAACTTTCCAAAAGCGATCGTTGCTTGGGAAAAATGGAGTTCCCTCAAACTGTAATATGAATATATAATTGCATTAACAATCAATCAATGTGTATTGATTACATTAATTTATTCCTTTCTTTACAATATGTTAACCAAAAGGTAAATTTGACTTGACTAATCCCGAAAAATGAAATATCTTAAGGTTGGTATATATGTATGAATTTAGGGTTCTATTATTTATAAAAATCTTGATTTGAGCAAAAACATCTACTGTCATAGAGATCATGATATAGTTTCCTAAATATTATTATTATAAATAATTTTAAATGATGACTTACTATAACTGATGTAGCACAGTTAGCCAGGGGTCCATATGCAATGTATGTGTGTCCAGTAATCCAGCCAATGTCAGCCGTGCACCAGTAAACATCTCCAGGATGATAGTCAAACACATATTTGAAAGTTGTGGCTGCATACAGCAAATAGCCTCCTGTAGTGTGCAGAACTCCTTTAGGCTTTCCAGTAGACCCGCTAAAATGATTTAAAAAATCAATATAATATATTAAAGATGGCTGAAAGATTCACTACATATTATATCTTCTATATAATATTGAATATATTATATAATTATATAACTTATTGAACTCGTTATATTTTTCAACTAATTGATAGTTTGTAATGATAATAAAATGTAATTATTACTCAGGAAACCTAAACTATGAAACAGATCAGAAACAACAGGTTTTACCATCAAGTGGATTATATATTACAAATGTCGTTCAGCTTGGTTCACTAGGAGTTGTATGAGTTTGCAGTTATGATTTATTAACTAGTTATGGAGGAATTATTTGGTAGAATTAAACCAAGGAATGCTCGTGATAGAGAAAAGTTCATTGTTTAATGTTTTCCATCAATTATTGTAAAAATATAGTAGGGTTTTTCTCTGATGATTCGACTACCCATGGTGTTCCGAATGATTTTTTCAACATGTGGAGGCCTTAACCTCTATGTTCTTCTTGAAAATGTTATGATTATACGAGGAAGGATAATTATACGTTTTTAGTCTTTAAGTCATTTATTTTCATTAATTTACCTTGTGTATAGCATAAATAGAGGATCTTCAGCATCCATCCACTCAGGGTAGCAAGCTGTATCAGCACAGTCCATTTCTTCGTGCCACCAATAGTCTCTATCATCATCCCAAGGAATCTATAATAAAATAATATAAGGCCTGTATTTATTTGTTCAGTAGTTAATTCAAGATTTCGGCAGTTAATTAAATCAATTGGCAGTTAATGAAATTAATTGGCAGTAGATTAAATAAATTGGCAGTTTCCTCTGTGTCAGTATGAATGTGGTCAGTTATAAAATTAAAATGTCAGTAATATATTCAATACTGTCAGTCAAATGAATGAATAATTGGGAGATAAAATGGACACCTATAAAAATTCAAATTATAGTTTGTATTATATCAAATTATAACCTATTATTGACTACCATTCTTTAATTATTTACTGCCAATAGATTATTTTTCTACTGCCAATTTATTATTATTATTGACTTTTTTATGTATTTATTTCTGACCATTTCATAAATAAATACTACCTATTAATTGAATTAATTACTGACAACAATTAGTTGCTATAATATAATATCAACATAAAATTAACAAATATGAATCAGTGCCTATGCTTTGAATAAAATATTTAAATAAGTAATATTGAAAACTAAATAAATTATATATTTTATCTTATATGTACTCTATGTTATGGCGCTAGACCCGAGTTACACAATCTAATAGAGAAAGAGTATGCCCTCAGCTATGCCCACTTTATGATAATCAAAAAACTTAATTTCTGTGCTATGTCTGATCCCTAAACGGATTTGGTGATATACTCGTAAATGTGACTCACCGGTTCCATGTCGATGTTCGCGCACTCAGTCACTCTATTAAGATGCTTTACTACAAAGCATACTTTGGTCGTATGATTATAGATGTCAATGGCTTTTTTAAAAGCTTCATCACAAATAGACTTCAGCTTGAGAAGCTTTTCACCTCTCCAAGCTCCGTCAGCTGTGATCAAAGCTTTGGCCTTGCAATCAGACATGCGCTCTGCGAGAGAATCTGAAGAATATCCTGCAAACTGAAAAATAAAATGATTAGCTAATACTATACTAGAAACTATATATTTTTAAAGTAATTTAGAATGTGGCGAATGTATTTTTTGCGACAATAAATACATTTGTAACCCTTTAATCAATAATTGTATGGAATTAACGACAGTGGATCTTATTTTTGTTTATCGGCGTTTCATAAAAGAAATCATCCACTTAATTACATATTCTTTCTTCCTCATGTAAAATTATCTTTTGGATTCACGAGCTAAAAAAAATACTTACAACGATGCAGTGGACTGCTCCGATCCTTGAACACGCGAGCATTGCGATGACGAGCTCCAGAACCATGGGCATGTAGATAGCCACTCGGTCACCCTTCTCGATTCCATGGCTTTTCAGGACGTTAGCGAATCGACAGACTTCCTCTAATAGCTTGCGATAAGTCAAACGGCTGTAGTCATCAGGGTGATTGCCTTCCCTAAAACAATAATGTGCAACATAATAAGAAGGAAGATAGCAGACATTATTTATTAAGTCAGTCAGTGGTTTTTAACCATTGCTCAGCAGAACATTGATGATCTGATATAAAAAGTTCTTAGTCGAATATTATAAAATTACCGGAATGCGTGGAATTGAAAAACATGTCCGATTGTGAAGACCCTGCCCGATAAGCATCTTCATTTGGTTTTAAATATTGACAAAGTGCTGACGCTTTAATAAAATTATTCAGTATGCGGAATTTTTTGTTTCATTTTGAAATATTATCTCATTTGAAAATTATTGGCTTGCATTTCAACACATAAAATATTAGTTAATCAAAAAAACTGTTCAATAATGACATTCCATTTGTTACTTTAATTTATTTATACAAAAGAAACATAAAATACCTATTGTCATCTAAATTATGTAATATTATAATAACAATTAAAAAGTCCAACTTACACAAACTATTATACATTAAAAATTTGAAAACAACAAATTTTACGTATTACGAGTATGATTTCTATAAATTTAGATAGATTGGGATATATTGAAGCAAAATTATTTTTCACATATTGTAAAATACTTTACTCTATTTATTATCGACCTTATTCTTTACATTAAATGTTGATACCTGTTTAGGATGAATAAACTAATTTACGTAAGTGAGGGTATTGTTGATAAGTAGATTGCATGTCAAATGAGGAACAATTTGGTGAGCATTATTGATATAATTTATGAATGTGAATGGCTAAGTACACATAGTAAGCCACTTATAATCCCTCACGAGTATTCTGCAAATAACCAACACAAATCAAGCGTTGTCAATACAATTCATATAATAGTAACAAGAGTAGGTATTAACCTAGACCGGTGATTCTAAAACTTTTTGCTTTATATACACCTTGACCTCTTTTTAGATAATTCCTGCCCCACATTTTTTGTGCAAAAATATTTATTTAATCAAACGACCATTTACGCTTTAAATAAACGCATCGTGTTACCGCTGATAAGAACAAAACCAATTCCCTATTTTGCCGCTCGAACTAAAGTAACTTACAAACGTCTTTCGTTTCAATAATATTGTGAATAAAAAACAAACGCTGTCCTGGTTCCCAATAATTTGAGTCAAATAAAACCAACAAAAAACTTAAAGTATTCACCATAAACTCAATGGTTGGTAACCACTGATGTAGATCAATATGTAAACCAATAATAAATGCACGAAAATTTACTGATTATCATTAGTTTAATTAAAATAGATAGTAAAACCATTATTGTTTAAAGGTTATCGACTCCAATGATTGGTTACAATGCTCTACTTAAGCGTTGAAATATAATTAGGCCAGAAGTCCAATATTTAAGTTTTTAAGAGATAGTTTGGATTGCTGTCCTATTAAAAAAAATCATGGTAGGAGCAAACTTTTTTTAGAGTTATACGAGCTTAAAAAGTGGTAAAATTTACCTTCCAGGATTTGAACATAAATAAAATATCAAGCAATAATAACGGCGAAGTTGAAACAGTGGTCTTGGTTCTTCTTCGTGTGCAGAAACGAAATGTAAATTGTGTTTTGAGCTTTCCTTAAATTTCTACATATGCATTTATTTATTTGTACAAAATACCTATCACACATAAATAAATTATTATTTTATGTTAATTCAAAATAATTATATGTTTATTATACTTAAAATCAACATTACAATCTTGTCTAGTCACTAATATGTCCATTAGGTAGCAATACAAGCAATACTTTGTCCAATAAATGATTACTCTACAGTCTACACAATACATATGACTGGTTGTTTTACAAAAAGAACGGAAGTGTCAAAATGCAACACGATACTGAGAGGTCACAAATATCACCTCGTGACCTTGGCTGTACTATTAACTGCCCTCGAAATATTAGGCTATCGGTGTAAGCAGTAGTCAATAATATCGTATTTTTCGGTTGCCTTAATTTTTTTGTATTAAAAAGAATCTCTGGATTCTTTTTATGTAATCGCATGCAGGAGAGCTCTACCAGTTGAGACCAGTGCACTCTATGACGTTCAGCCAGGGAGGCTGGACGGTGCATTCAGGTAACGTGTGTTGTGTTCGTGTTTAAGTGTGGGTTGGCGAAATTTCAAGTGTATATTTATCTGTTTCTTGAAGAGATCCATATTGTAGGAAGGAGGAAACACAGACGCTGGAAGAGCATTCCAAAGCTTGCCGGCGGCATTAAGGAAGGAATTTTGGAAATTGTCAGTTCTTGGTCGACACACATTAACCGTGAATGGATGTTCAGCAAGTGTAAGACGAGTTTGACGGTTGTGGATGGGTACAGGAGGAATTAGTTTAGTTCCGATGAGCAGCGACCTTGGTAATAAAGGTATAAATAAAAAGGTAATAAAGGTAGACTAAGTGATATTAGATATTTTTTAAGAGAAAAACATTCGTTTACTCAACATTAACAAATAGTATTTTGCGAAATTTGAAAAACAGCCGTCACATAATCCTCGTTTAAAGATGTATGATATCGATAATTTCATTATTAATTTTTAGCATAAATAAGTTGAAGAGCTATTTTTTTGCTGTGTAGGTATAATATTTGTAATATTTTGTGACTATTTTTCATATTAGAGACTCGAGAGAGGATATTTTAAGTGATAATTTAACATGCTTAGCTAAAATTAATATAAAAAGTAAAATGGTTGGTCCGACGCGATTATGAAAAATCGAATGAACACTCATAGTATGTAAGCACTTATGCAATACTCGACAGGGATGTTATCACATTCAAATAATAATGTGTTGTGAGATGATCCATCTTTCGGTGTGATATATTTTATCGCACATGACCTATGATCACAAAAGTATTGCTTATATAAACTAAAAAAAAAACAACTTAACCGTTAATTTGTGTGTTATTTTCTTTGTAATTTGAATTTTAAATAACTGGAGGTAAAATATTTAATTAAAAATATTTATATAACTTTATTTTATTTTCAGTTTTAACGTAATTCATGCAACGTAAAGATTTATTATGAAGCAGCAACTAGTCAACTTCATAACTTTATATTGATAATTAAATTTGTCTATTGCCCAGATTTTAAGTATATGAACATAGTGAAAACGCCTTTAATTACGTGTGCAATTACTTCAATTCTTTTAAGACAGTTTCACATAAACAAAGTTCCACAAAATTTAGTTATTAGTTCCGTTTTGTATGAAATGTATGTTAGTTTTGCTCTTTTTTCTATAAAAGTGTTGAATTAAGGTGCATAATTCGAATATCTATTCGAATAATACGACATAGTAAAATTTCTATTACCACCCAAATTAATTGATTCGATGGACAGACCACTATTAAATGTGACAACAATCAGAAATATCTGATTTGAAAATTCATACAAAAAGTCCAAAATGTGTATCTGGGAGACGATTCGTGTTTGACAACTATTGTCCTAATTTATTGAAACACGAAGGATAAACTATTGAGCGCATATTATCTGGTCGATCTCTTTTCAGCCACATTTGAATATTTCAATAAGGAGTGAAGGCCCGAAAGGTGATAAATTATCATAATACAAGCCATGCGACAGGAAACGATTGGGGACTGACGTTAGCAGACGAAGACTTGTCCTTTGTTAAGAATTTCGCTATAAAACTGCTTACATTTTAGCACGAATAAAAACAAATAGTATTGCTTATAAAAAACAATATCATTGGGAAAATCACCATTTACAAAGGAAGCATATCACCGATAAAAAGAGATAAGTCACAAAGCGCGTGATATTTATTTCCAATCACATTTATACTCGTGAACTTTAGAAAAACACAGTTATCGTATTGGTAAATAATACAACTTTGTTTAATAATAAGATTTTTTTGATTCATAAGAATACAAACGTTTATAATAAGAACGTTTATATTATAGTTTCTAGTACTAGAAAACAAACTATAATGTTCCGTAAAGACTGACAGGGGGTCCCTGTCAGGAAGAAAAAAAGGGGGTCCACAATATGTAAATGGAGTCCAAATTTCGAAATCAATTTTAACTGTACGCGAGGCTAACTAAAAGTTATAATTTTTATTTTCCGGTATACTGATACTATCATCTTTTAACGCGACGTTTTTTTCGCGATTTAGGCTACTGATTTGCCCGGACTTATTAAATTTCATTTAATGAATCCGGGCAAGCTTAAGATTCAAGAAAAATTCATAAAATCAAAGATAAAAAAAAACATATATCGCTACCGAAATTGACAGCAGTGAATTTTTTCTATAAATGAATATAATTGTGCAAACACGTGTCTGTTTCTCGTTGTACTTTAAAAACCAGTAAAAATATATAAAATACGTATGAATATTAATTTGTTTTTTGAATTGTTTGAAAGTTGAGTCTTTTATGTGATTTTTGTACGTTTTTTGAAACCAATGGATCGCGTAAAAAAAGACAAGGTCTATCATATTCCACCAACAATCTGATTTAATGTTTTGATTACCTTACTGCTGTACTTATTTATTTGATTGTTCCTATCATATTTCGTACCTTACCTTATTATTCGAATGTGTTAGGGTAATTATATATTACAATAAACTTAGACCGCAAATAAAGATAATAAGTATCTAACATTGCTTAGAAGTGAATTTGAAAATATAAAAAGGGTATATTTTTTATTTTAAAATAATAATAACATTATATGATAATAATCCGTGAACATTCGAAGGATTTTCGTACGCTTTTATTAACTCGCTTTCTTGTCTGATATCTGTTCTGTACATTTTTTTTTATTTATAAGACTTTTATAAGCATTAACGTAATATAATTTTCTTAATGTTATATGACGTTTATTATTTTTCATTATTTTTACTTTTAATATTTTTTCATATCATATCTATGCCAACTGCAATATATGAGCCGATCTTCGTGATAACATATTTTTAAATTTTAGAGCTACCTTAAAAAACGATAACCAAGTAATGTCTCATCATAAATCAGCAAACACAATTTTTGACCTAGATCAATGTCGTATTAGGTTGCTTTGAATTACAATTGATGAATAATATTTTTTGTAGAAGTCGGGTGTTTGACCCGACCCAACGCGACGCTCCGATACATTTTTACGGTGTCATTCTTAGAACCTACCAACGACAATGTTAATTGTAAAATGACTTGTGTTATCGCTGAACCGTATTGACCTCCGCAAAAAGTAATAAATTGTAGTTGTAATAGCATAACTATAATTGTTTTGAATATCTTTTGTGAAAGAGCAATAGCCTGGCGGTTTTTACACAAACCTTTCCATTGTACAAAACCTTGATGAAATCGACGTCAAAGAACTGGGAAACTTTGTAAAGAATGTAACACTGTATTGTGACAACCGATAGTCATTTACTTCAAGATTTTGCAACAAAGTTATTATTACTATGGCTAGGCACATAATACATATTATCACTTCTCTCGGGTTGAGGATGCTGCAAAAGTAAAGTAAGTAACCGATCAGTAATTAAATCATGTTGTCGTCATTTGCTGATGAAATTCAAAGGTAAATTAAATTATCTATTTGAAATGCACCTCAAAGTGAATACTACAAATATAAAAAAATATAATAATGCTAGTCATTTTCATGCAAAGGTATTGTCTGTATTGACAATGTTATCATTTTACCCATTTGTATCATAACTAACAAAAAAGTACTACTCAAACATCACGAATGTAAATAATGTTATAGCAATCAATTTATTTTTGCATTTGATTAATTACAATAGCAGTTTTTTTTTGGATGAAGTGTGTTTAAAAATGTCATCAAAAATATTAAAACATCTCAAAACAAAAGGATCAGATTTAAAAGAAATACAAAATAAATTATTCACTTTCGGTGAGCATAATTAAATAACGATTAATGATCTACATACAAGTACATCAGCGATTCTTATTGTTTTTTAATCTCTTGTTATTTATAAGGAAATAATTCACGAAAGACAAAATTACAGCAATTCTCTGCTTCGCGAAACACCTGGGACACCCTCATAGAGCTCTGCAAAGCACCAGCTAAGACCACTGATCCATATTTATCGTCTTAAATTATTTGTAGTAACATAATTGGAATGACTACAATACGCAATGTGAATGTATATTGTACCAATTATTTTTACTTTATTTATTATGACTAGGGACTGGAGGTTGATATCCTTGATTTAAATACCTTTCTATACTTTCGAAAAAACTATTCATAGGTTAGGTAACGGTTCATAGGATATCCATCTACATTTGATACTTGAAGGTAACCCAGGTTGGACTATTAACCTTGCAGTTAAGAACACTATCTTAATTCTTAAATTGCAATACGCGTTATTTATGTTGCTAATTAACCGTTGCATAAATACGTTCAAAATAATTCGATCATTAATTGTTGTAATTTTCATATCATGCAAAATAATTATTCAGAAAAATGTTTTAAACCGAATAAGAGAAACTAATTATTTTTTATCCTTATTACTGTTATCACAATTTTGAAATTGTATTTTTTTAATTTAGAGCTCTGAAATTAATCAAACGATTACCGAAGAACTTGCAACTCAAAATAAAATGTATAAATTTAAAATTAATAGAAAAGGAAAGGAAAGAAACTCTCATATCTTAATAAATGTAAACGCCTATGAAAACCCTCTTGAGAAAACATAGCTGCCGGTCTAATATACTATCATGATAATCCATAGCTTATATTGCATATGCTTGTCAAACCTTATCGGCATGTCAAATGATATATTATATCATAAGTCAACCGCGAGCGAAAATAATTAATTATTATCATTGTACGTATGAGTTAATTACATTACCGAAGAGATTTACGAGAGAAATTGGCAACAGGTTATTATAATATATATAAATGTGGTAATATTATAGAATCGAAAGGAAAATAGTTAGATAGACAACAAAATCCTAGTATCTTGCAATCTCCCAAAATCCGAGATTAACAGATAAGAGTATCAACAGTATCAGCAACACGTCCAGATGATAAAGATATTCAATGTATGAATTATTATTACATCTATTTGGATTTTGGTTCTTATTTTTTTATTAAATTCGTCACCTGTGGTACATATTTTTTTTATTAATTCCATCACCTTATGAATTTCAGATATCTAAATTTTGTTACTTTTGCATAATTTTCGTTAAATTGAAATTGCTAAGCTACTCCAAAACTGTGAAATAAACGAGACTGCATTCTCCACGTCATGCTTTTATAAAACATATTACTAATAACCGAATCACATCATAATCAACTAGATATACTCTGCCACTTTAATGAATGTCGTGCAAATTACTCTGAAAATGAACATCAATTGAACCAAAACCAATATCTGATCCCTTGAGTCGATCTCCATTGAGGAACACAAATGGAGATTGTAAATTAAAACATTTATCTGATTCAATTAATGCAACAATCGAAATGTGTATACTGGAATGTGTAGTTGGAAACATAAGAACAATTTTATAGCGAAAATTTCTCAATACCTTAAAACGAAGGCGTTTAATCAAGCCATACTTCCAGTGTGTCCAACGTACGGCGCACAGACTTTCAGAACCTGAAAGCATTCCTTCCCCATAAAAGATTGTCCACCTTGCCAAGGAAAGATCCACGCTTGAAGAGCCATTGAAATAAAATATAATCCGAAATTAGAATATCCAAATAAAAACTCGAGTAGTGGACGCTATCGAAAGAATATACACCTGAATGATAATGGGCGGGATATATATATCGAATAAAAGGTAGTTGATAGTATAGAAATATATTGACATGTCGAGGAAAGAATGATTAACGGATTGTAACCAACGCCCTGCAAGATGACCAAACATTAGAAACATAGCTAGGAACTGGATGCGAATAACAGAGGATCGGGAAGTATGAAAACTCATACTGGAAGCCTATTAACAGTGAACGGACACAAACTAAGGTTGACGAAAGATGATGATGAAGAAGTCGTCACGTGGTCGTTATGAGTCACAATAAAATGACTTTTGAATATTTCATGAAGTTTTATCAACATATTCAATTCGTTGAATTTATAAGGCTTTTCCTTTGATATTTAATTTTGGTAACGGGCAACACCGCCGCTGTCACTCAAATTGTCAAAAATGTTAATCTGGGAAAATATAGTATAATTATAGGCATACAGGTATATTGATTCATTATTTTATCGAAACATTTAAATCTCATCAGATGCCCTAGGTTGGACTTTACTATTTAACAGCGAAGCTGCGTCACTGTCAGGGACGAACCTCCTTAGTAATACGTCAGTGTTATAAATAAAACTTATAAATAAAAATGCGAAATAAGACAAATTCTACATACAGTTAAATATTTAAAAATATCAAGCTCTGTAAACAAGCAGTTACACAATTTATAATAATACTTGAGGAAAATTGGTGAAGCATTAACCTATGTATTCTGCGTTTATTTTTAGCAAGATCGTCATATTTTCAGTTCCCGGTATACCAAGAAGCCAAATAAATATTGATTAAGTGTTCATCTTCTCGAAAAGCTGACTTCTTCGATCTGCAATATGAAATTCAACTAGTATGTTTTAGGTCATGGAATCGACGTTTATGTGGCCAGCCAAAATATTTATAAACCTATACTGTCTATCGATTTTACCTGAGCAAACACTACATGGATTATTTATGTAACTCGGACATTGCAAAATCCAGTCTTTTAAAAATATGATGACGTATGTCGCATAACAGAAAATTTTCACGATTTAAAGCTTACGTAGAGAGCAGTAGCTACAGAAAAATATTTATTAGAAGCATTTTATCATTTTATCAACATGCCATCACCTCTAATTATAGAGGACGATATTATAAAATAGCTAAGTACAGGAAACTTATTCGAATGAACTTCGGCATCCAGAGTTTTTTATGTAAACTTTTTTTCGGGCATTAACCGTTTTTTCTCTTCATAATTTTAGAGGCGAAGATCGTATTTTGGCAAATCAAAAATTTCTAAGGTGTAAAATTGGAGACGAAGAGCGTTTTTTGCTACCATGTGATTTGAGTTATGAATCCCTGATCTACGCCATAACCATTCAATATGTGATTTTGGGTAGGTTTAATTATCATACCTAGCTATTTCCTAGCCTTAGATAATACGACCGATATTGTTGGGTTTACTGTTCATTGTTTGGTCCTTCAAAACAATTTGAATGAAAAACAAATCCCAAAATCTAAATAAATTTTACACATACGAGTAAAGTACTTTAAACGAACAATTAGCTACATTTTACCCATCGGCCCACCTTTATTCTAAAATATATTGTGACTTTTTCGCTTAAATTCCGTTGAGAAATAAGCTGGTAGATATGAAATACATACATCTATGTTTTAATAAATGTGGTGAAGGTTTTTCAACAAGGCTTGCATACTTAATAGAGCCGTCGCGTTTGCGTAGATATGCATCGCGATTAACCTTATTCCATTCAGGATCTGACAATCCCAGAGGCAGAAAGTTAAGAACGAAATTCAAATAATTTACTATTTACCGTAATATTTTTAGATGAAATATGTTAAATCATACACACCTGGAAGGCAGGCTTATGTCATTTTTTCTACCGTAGGGATATTTTTTTCGGATCAATAGACGCTTCATGGATCTGCAATAAAGCTACGAGATCAAACAATATAATGAATCACCACCGTCAGTAAGCGCAGCTTCATCATAGAAAAATAAAACGCTCGCAGTTCTTAGTAATACGATGAATATTATGTAAGACTCGAGACAAGAAAATTGAGTTATTGTTAGTCCAATTTGATACAAATCCATTTTTGTGTAAAACACTCTCAACAATTGTAATATAATATAAATCTGCAACTCCCATACAAGCCCGTAAGATATGATAATACATGGACAATTTAAAAATAGTCAACATTGTAATCCTCCATGACTGGGAATCGTAATCGTTAAAAAATCGTGCCTTGTAGTAGGTGAAATTTAAGTTATAGTCTCATAGTTTAATTGTTCCAAAACAATAAATAATTCATTAATATACATCTAAATAAAACATCCCACCTTGTCAACAAAATAATTTAAAAATTAGCTACTGCTTTTGTGGCAATAATCACGCCGGCTCAATTCTCATTTTTAAGAACAAATTTGGATGAGTTCGATTCGGTAAGAAGTTAATTTTCTATGTTGAATACGAATTTTCGATGCAAGCAAAATTAAAATGAACCAATAATAATTCTGCAATTATAACTAACTCTTTTATTTTCATGCATATATAACAAACACATTCGGATATGTTTAGTTCAGGCAATATTTCCGAGTATTTACAAACTAAGTAACTAGCTAGTTGCTTAACTATTGTGACGTTCATTTTCCTAACAAATGTATTAAAGGTCTTCTGAATTTGAGAATACCTTTAAATATGAGAAGATAATTCTAATTGCTTTCAAACTTCAAAAAGACCAAAGCTACAGAAATTTTATTGCTTAAGAAACACAGACTTAGCATAATTCGACCATTTTTACATTTAAATGTTTTTATAGTTGAAGCTTTTTTAATCGCTATTGACAACGTATAACCAAGTATGAATTTCATGCGTATGTTAAAAAGAGTGCGAACGTAAGGCAATGTACTCGTATGTACAATATACACATATACTATTTTTAATAATATTAAAAAATATGAATTAATTAATTTCAATTCCGTCACTGCATTACTATTGTTGACATAAATAGCGTTATGACATCCTGCTTGAAATTGTCATAAGTCATCATTTCATACATTCGTATCTACCAGACAACATAAACGTATTATGGATATTATAAAAAGGTTTGACACAAGCAAGAAAAAATTACGTTATAGGTTATAATGTTTTTGAATAGAAGAAATATAATTTCAATTTCAGCTTTTTTTATTATTACTGTAGTGTAACCGATTTGTAAAAGATTTGCATTTGATCAATGACTCATGGCAGTTTGGTAGGTTTTAAGAATTTACCTACAAATAAAAATAAAATTAAATAAAAAATTAAATTTTCAAGCAGATAAATCATGTTATAATTCCTGCACTTAAATACGCCTGAAAACGTTCACGTATGAAGTATTGAAACACAACGATACATATTGCACTATAATTCGGCTATTACCGGTGCGATATTAATGATTTTAATAGGTGGCAGATCGAAAGTATTGGAAATGTGTGTTGTTCTAAAATAGTCTCCAAACACAATTATTATTACTGGAACTGTTTATGACTTCTAAATTATTTGGCAAGCAATCGAAATGCACCAATTCACTCACCTATGTTTTTTATTTTCCTATTGAAACAAATCTAAGAAATGAAAAAAAGGATTGTAGGTGGCGCATTATAGCAATAAATCACAACGTTTATTTATTAGAAAGGACATAAAAATATTATTTATACAATTAAGAAAATTTTGTATCATATTCACTTCGGTTCATTTAGTATATGCGACTTATGTTATTTAGACAATTATTTGACCTGCTTTGTTTTTTACTAAGCATTTAAAAATTTCGATAAATTATAAATTCTAAAAATGTATGATTTAAAAAATATTTTTACATTCAATTCAATTATTACGGGCTTTCCGAAACCGCTTCGCAATCCCCTAACGCAGTGGTCGGCAGAAGTGGCTCTTGGCTTTGTAAAGACCTATTTATATACGGTATTATGGCATTTGATCCAATATTTCGAGACATTGCAGGGGTCTTCTTCAGGGTTGACGACTAACCTGAAGAAGTGGAAAATAAATTTGACTGCACCGAGTAATTTGGTTTGAACCGCATCTATGGACTAAAAAGTCAAAGTCACGGCAGCGTAGAGTTAATCGCCCAGTATCCTTGATAAACCTGATTAACCAATCAAATATGTAATGCACTCTAGAGCTGCATGTTCTTTAAGACCCTGGCTCTTGTACTAGAAGGCCGCTGCAATTCAGAGCTGGTGATTTGAAAATAGGCCAGAATCGCGATAGCAGACAAAAATGGCCACCATATGCTCCAGCTATTCCTTGTAAAAATGTAATTATGCACTACGCTCTACATACTTTGCAAAACTCAAGGTATTAGAGAACCGTTATGTAACAATATGTCAATTTCTTCAAAGGGAAGCAACCTAGATCTGGGAAATAATAGTGAAAATAGAAATTCACCATGAATAAAATATGTATTTAACCATTAAAACATAAATAACAAAGCCTAATTCAAACATATATTAACTAGACTAATATGGTATATATTAATTTAAATTTCAAAATTTTATAATGTTACCATATTTTTTCTCTATGAGAGCTTACCAATAAATAGTTAAAATATAAATGTATTCTTTTATCATAAATAAGGTCGACATAATCCTTGTAACATTGTATACACATGAAAGATGTCGCATTCGCACAGTTTCAATCAATATTTCATTACCATTTTGTATAATCAGATAAATATAACACGAAACAAATAAATAAAATGTTTGTCGCGCAATTAGTATGTAAAATTTACACGGCTAATAGAAGAACAGAAATTCCTAGATCAAAGTCTAACTTGGAAATCGATTGGAAATCCAACCTCAACTACATGACAAACAAACAATAAAAAAAAACGTAACAACATGATAAAATAAGCAGCGGCTATCTTTAATCACAAATATCTAAAATAATAATGTTCATCCAGAAGCCCTCATCATATTGATAATGTATAATAAATGTAATAAGTTTATTTTTAAATAATACAAAAAAACTTAAGTTCATATTTAAATGCAATAAAATACAGTAAAGATTGATTTTGGAATCAAATTACGTCAGCTAATGATTATTCATAATAAGTCGGTCATATTGTTACCAACTACTCGAGTACAGGTGTACTGTGAAAATAATCAATGGCGACAATCTAAAATCACATATTTAAAATCAAATATTTCCCGACCCCGTAACCCAAGAATTTTCTTTTTCGTTTACTGAAATTACCATTATACGTTTCTCGCGCCCGAAAAAATATAGTTTGCCTCATCATTTTAAGGTTTATATATTGTTTTTCAGCCCTAATAATTTTATTTCCTCACTTCTATTGTGTAATGATAATATAAATAATAAAATATCGTAGTGTTATTTTAACATTTAATATGAATAAATGCTTTCGAGATGGATCAATAGAGAACAAGCATCCCTCTCACTCTTACACCCCACTAAGATCCCTGACCTATAAATACGAGTTATTGATTCACTATATACTTTTGCGCACTCAGTGCAAATTTTTCTCAATTATGAATGAAAACTAGTTTCAGACAGAAAATAAACGAACGCCTTCATTTAAATATTAAATGCAATAATACTGTTATTAGTCTCCACATGTTACAGTAAAATGTCAGCGCGCATTGTTTATTACTACATAACGATAATATTAAAGATTCCTGCATATTAGCAAGTCAAGCATTATTCAAATATTTTATTGTAGTCGCTAAAGTATAATGCAAAAAACACTTTGTACTATTTGCTGAGGCAAATAGCACAAAATATTAAATATAATGCTGCTCTTACGTATTATCACAACGAAATAAAAATAGCGTTCCGACTCATAAAACATTAAATTAATCATACTATCTCCAAATAGATAAAAACAAGACCGAAATTTAATAGTATTGGGTATACATAACTTAATTACTTACGAGGCAATTCAATTTTACACAACAATTATAACACAAAGTGTAGCATCATAATCATTCAAAACTAAAAACACTTGTGATAGATAACGGACACCACAAAAATAATGAAAAACATGAAATGTTTAATAACAAATAATCAAAGACTCACCAATAATATGCAATCTTGTCACCATGTCCGCATCGTATATTTCTGTCGAGCAAGTTGTAGCAAATATTTGTGCTGGCTCCCGACATCCACTTGGTGAAAATGGGGCCCTTAGAAATGTCGAAGTTGTAAGTGAAAAATTTTCCATCGGTCACAGGAGTTTCCCAGTGGAACTGCTTGGCGACTTTACTCCAGAATGCAGTGGGGTCGTCCAGGGATTCTTTGTGCATTTCTTCATACTGCTGGCTGCTTTTAACGTGAGCATTTTCGGAAACCCTAGAGTCCGGTTGGTAAAGGTTCTCTTGGTCCACCGGCATGTTATCGATATTTTTCTTCGCTCTGCTGTAAAGTGGCCGCCACACTTCAACCGCAGCTCGATTCAGACTGAGCTCCTGCTGTGAAAAGCCGTCGTTATGAGACGGGCAATACAGACACGCACACATACAAAGCGTCGCAATTAGGGAATGAGCTCGAGCATACTTGAAGCTGAATACCCGAGTACTCGAGGCATTTTCAAATACATACTCGATACTCGAATAAATTTTGGTCGAGTATCCAGTCTTTTTCATATTATTTAAATTTATTTATTATTTTATTATTTTTCGTACCAATGCAGCTGCATCGGCAATCTTATCTTTCACTGAAGATATATTTTTAAAAACAACAAGGGGGTTGCCTAAAATATCGATGGCCGTACGGGAAAAACGCAAGCCTGCCAAGATAAGTGATTGAGTGACAATTTCTTGGGTTTTTTCTATATTAAGAAATGGAAATTTTTGCAAAGTGTATTCATGACATCCACAGCATATGTACATGTTTTCCGTCGCAGGTAGTTTTGCAACTTAAGTAAGATGTTCAACTTTAAAACGTTTGACGCTTTTTTTTATGTAAACGCATGCAGGAGAGCACACCCGGTCAAGACCAGTGCACTCTATGACGCTCAGCCAGGGAGGGTGGACGCTACACCCGGGAAACGTGTGTTGTGTTCGTGGTTGTGAGTATGTTGGGGAGATTGCAAGTCTATATTTATCTGTTACTTGAAGAGATCCAGATTGTAGGAAGGAGGAAACACAGACGCTGGATAAATACTACTTTATAGGCAAAAATTAATAATAATATAGTAAAATTTTAGTTTTAGCTTAATGCATGTATGTGCATTTAAATGTAGTTCTTTAGAAATTTCTTTTTTCTTTAATTACTTATAATTACATGTAATTATAGGTAATTAAATTTAGTAGATGTTTACTAATTTAATTTAATGTAATGTACGATATATACTCGTATAATTTCTAATATAATCGTTATTCGTGTAAATTGATATTTACAATTATATTTTATTACATGAAATACTCAATACTCGATCGAGAACTCGAGTAGTTCTTTTAAAAAAGCTCGATACTCAGATAGTGGAATTGACCCGAGTATTTGTAAACCCTAGTCGCAATCGGTTCGCATCTAAAAATTTCCCCACGATCTAAAATCCCCAGAAAATCAATTAACTTCGTTGATTATAGTTGTAATTGAATTAAGCCACTAAACACCAGGCCGCAATCCACTGTAATCACACATTTAATTATTTGATAACACTTTGATTTAAAATTGATATTAATGGGTACCTAGCTATATTATTATTATCTAATTATGGAATAGGTTAGTCATTTTGTTCAAATATAAATTTCACAAAACAATACACTCTAATTTAAAATTATAATTCCAATAACAGTTTAGTGGACAATATGTGTAAAAGACATAAGCTTATGAGACTGTACAAAAATCTTGAATTGAATAAAGCGATAATATCATGACCAATAAAATATGATTAAATATTATAACTAATTTATGTGTAATTTATCTATTTCGCAAGAACCCTTAGGTTAGACTCATCCCGGGTTATAAGCATTATTTGTTGTACATAATTATTGCGTGGTATTAGACAAGCTTTATGATTTTTTACACAATTTTTTTTACACAATTTTTGATACCCTCATGAGTAATATTGTGCAGTATATATTCATACCATGAAAAATTATCATTTGAAAAGGTCATCTATGGATTATATGCCCGTTGCCATTTGGAATGGAAAGTCACTGCAAGTGAAATATTGAAGCGCTTACAACAGCCTAGCACAGATTTTCACATGATCCTTTTCACGGGATCTCTGTAACTCTGTATTTCATGAAAATACATTTTTGTGTACCACCATCATTATTGATGTTTTATGAGAAGAATTTTTACTTAGTAATTGTATGATATTATTTTACCTTGATTGTTTTAATAAATCTGGATCTCAAAATCAGTGTTAAAATATATAAATAGCATTTTTACCAGCGATATGATAAACTTAACATCAACAACTTATATCATATTAACAGAATAAAAAACTGTAAGAATTTAAACTTTAACAGGAATTAAACACAATACTACTCGCACAACTATGAAATTACGTATGTTATTTCGGCATAACCAAGGATATAAAAAACATGTAGGTACGTAATAAAATAATACTACATTTTATCATGTTTTTTTTTAATAATAATTCGATTTTTAAACATTTTTAAACTGTGAGCCTTTTTTTGTTACCTACTGCCATCGATATTAGTTTGCCGCCAAAAATATTAGTTTTTGTTGTTTAATATTATAGTGTAATTAAAAGAGTACCAAAATATATAATTAGTATTAAATATGTATTGGGAATTGTATCCATTAAATATGTTAGTTCGTATTTCCCCTTATGATTAATGACGAAATAGTAATTAAACTATACATGTATAATATTTAAATTTTGTATTATAGTAGTATACACATTAATTCACGTAGAAAATGTTAAAGACTGTCTCTGATGGTTGCAGTGCCTGAAAAATATTTATCCCAGTTACATACAATATATTTCTATGAGCATAATTTATTAACGTACTGTTTTACTTGTATTTAGAAATACTTTATTTTGTTGCTTAAAATATTATTTGTAAAACAATAAATGTGATGTTTTCGCTAAGTAAATTAAATAGGATTATGAATCAGATTTAAAAAATATAGAGATAGCATATAGTCTTTTTCAATTCATTCGGTTTTTGTTCTGCTCAGATTAAATTATTATAACTTTTTTATTGTGTGATTTAGAAAAATTTGTATATGAGTATGTAGATTTATGAATGATATGAATATAAAGGTTGTGGGATGTGGGATCCTGGATGAGACGAATTTATTCTTGCAGCCAAAATTAATTCATAATGACCATTATCGGTAACAATAAAATGCAATAAATTAAAAAAATAGTAGGCATTTCATTACCTTTTATATCGCAATCCAAAAATATAGAAACTTATTTTAAGAAATCAGAGCCTTAAAAATAGTTAGGTAATGATTTAAGACTTGCAAAATAATAGTAAACATTTAAATAAAAATAAATTACATATTTAAATTACCTAACATGACTGTAATTAAGCATGGTCACATTTTAATATTATATGATTATTTCATAGTACTAGCAACATTGTACTTCTGTCAGTGCTTTGAATGTAAAGATGGCTTCTCAAGTAGAGGTGGAGGACCAGCTATCAAAGGTTGGCATAATTTTACCTTATTATATATTAAATACGTCTAGTAACATATAAATTTACATAAACCATTATTTAAGGGATCGTACGTTTGTATTCATTATTTCATTACTTCTCTATTATTTCTTTATATGTCAGCCGGTTTAGTGTTTTGGAATATGTATTAATTTAATTATATAGTTCGTAAATAAATAAACAATCTACACACAAATAAATTGTTTCAAACTATTTTATATTATTTGAAAGCAAATTTAATTGGTTGTATCACGATTTGCTATATTTCTAGTAAAAATATCACAATAAACATTTTGCTGCAAGTGATATTATTTATAGATACAGATTTGATTATATTTGGACTGGTATTATTTTTAATCTTCAAGCTAACACTAAATAAGATTTAGCGTGAATTAAAAAAATAATGCCAGTCTAAAAATATAAAATTTCTTCCTTAATTTGATTTTAGTGGTAAACTTGCTCTCTAAATTTGAACTTAAATGTTAATTTCATCATCGCATCATAATGAGAAATTTTATGAGAGATGTTGATTATGTTCCTATAATACAAATCTTAAAGAATATGGTACTGATTGGATATTTTTACAATAATCTGTGTTCCAATCATAATTTCTTCTACACTCTGATCGGCCTATTAGATGCTATAGCTATAAAGGAAAGTATTAAGTATGCTATAAAGCAATGCTTTGTTTTTTTGTAGCATTTGCTTCATAAATAATAATGTTTAAAGAAATTAAAATGAATCTACAGTTTCTCATTGCGTCTTTAGGCGGTGTTGTTGGAACTGACTGTTTTATGTGCCTGTGATTATGAAAGTGGCATAAGTCATGTTTCTTTCGTTCTGAGATGTTTAAAGGTTTGTGTTTTGATGTTGGTTGAAAACTGATAAAAGTGACAACTTCTTGTTGCATAAAATGCTATATTTAGATTTATAAAATTTATGTTGGATGAAGATTATATTAATTCTTAACAATGTGAACTGAAATGTAAGAATAACTCTTTTTTTTCATTTTCTTGGTTTACGCCACTCTCATAATTATGGGCACACATTACAATTTGAGCAGAGAATTTTGCCCGCAGGTATATCTTTGTGGTATAGCGTTTGCTTAACATATGAAAGGTTTGATTCCCAAAAAATATTAAAATAAACATTTAATTCATCTGATTTCCAAGTTGTATACACCCACGATTGGTGTGAATTTGATACCTATCTAATAAAATGCCAGTCATATCAAATTTTCCATATCTTTATTAATCAAAATTGGTGGTAGATAAATAGCAACCCATGAAAACCAACCATTTATAGTGAGACCTCAGACAGATCAACACTGCACATGCATCTCTTAAGCAAATGAAAAAATGGCAAGCGTCATGGAATTCACAGATTTCTCCATCTCCGTCTTCTGGAAATTTCATGTATGTGTTCACACAAAAAAAGGATTTATGCTTTTGGTAAATTTTATCTCAATTGTCCAATTTTTATATGAAAATTGCAGCTATACTTGAGACCAATGTGCAATGAAATTACATTTTTAATGAAATGTTATTCACTGAAAATTATAAATGGTTTCAGGTCTTACAAGAGTTAGAAGAAGCGCGAATAAGAGGATGTCAAATGGAAAAAACAGTTCGATGGTGGACATCATGTACTACTAGCTGGAGGAGAAAGTGGAACAAGGTACTTTACATCACATTGTCAAATATTCACACATAACCTTATTTGGTTGAGTTGCTCTTTATTACCAATTTCTCCTGACCTTGAATATTTAAATTCTAGAATCTAGATGAAGAGATGAAGAGATGGCTTTGAATGAGTAATTTATTATAGCATTGCCAGAACTGTGACAACCATATGGTCCTGATATTAATTGGATATAGAATAGAAAACGATTTGTACCATAATCGAAACCCTCTCGTCTTCATTTTTGCAAACAGCTCCAGAGTGAAAAAGACAAGTATACTATTTCTAGATCATTGGCACTACGATTCTCAGAAATGAAAAAATAATTGTGAAGATGAATATGTATTTAATTATGTTTTTTTTTACTTTCTAGGCTCATAGGGAAAAAGATACATTCAAAAGAGAATCTAACACTCTTAGGTCTCGGCTTAGTAATGTGCTTAAAGAAATACAAAACATATCCGAGCAAGCCAGCAATGATACAAACATTACAGTAGTGAAACATAAGCTGGACTCTTTGTTAGCTGAACACAAATCACACATGAACTGCCATATCCCCACATCATCAACTAGTAAGTACACTGCTAATAAAAATATTCTTATTGAAATCCCATAAGCTTCTTTTTCTTGTATATATTAAATGTATGTTTTGTTAACATAACAAAATATACAGGGAGCAGCAAAAAAGCTGACGGTTTTAAATCAAAACAACGACGAAAACTGTCAGCTTTTTTCCGCTCTCTGTAAACGTAGTACAATATATTTTGTTATTTTATACATATGCGGTTGTTACCTTTTTTAAGGGCTAAAAACACATTTAATTATACATATATTTACGAAGCATTAAAACGGTCAAGTTTGAGGTAATGAGAGAATGAGGTAAGAGAATTTATTTAGATTTTTTCTATCTGTTTTTTAATTTTTTTTTTGAATAGTAATCTCAAAGGGATCCATGGACACAGTGAGTGCATGATTTACCATTTTTATTTGCTTTTTCTTAACCTTTTTTTTTGTAAGACCAAGGTGAAACTTTTATTTAAAAAAAAACATCGAACAACAACGTTGTATAACAATATTTTTTTGTGTACAAATATATTAATATAAATATTAGGGATGGATGAAAATCCAGGGTATGTGTGTGCTTTGAACAATTCTGTATTAGCAAATTAATATTTATATCCATGTTTATAGCTAACTTAAGAATTTTATTCTACAAGCGCCAGTCATGATGATAGTTTAACATTGATCTTTGTAATTTTTGCCAAGTTATCAGATTTTCCATTGTGCCAAGAAGTCAACGAGAGTTCATATTGATTACCATATCTTCTTGAAACCCAAAACCTTTCAAGTGCCCAATATTTTTTCAAACCATATTTGTATTTTAGTATTTTTTGTGATCTTTTTTACAGATAATGAAAAACCCAATGATGATGATGATGAGATGGATAATATGGTTGTACCTGACTGCCCAGCTTCTGATAATAAAGGGTATTTTATTTTTTGCATATGACCAATGTTTATTTACATGTTTTCTCAGCAATACAAAATTTTACGCATTGAACATTGTTTTTTTCTGTGAACTCTGCAGTATCAAATGCAATGCATTAAATATTATGGTATGCAGGCGATCTTTGTATATTAGTGCATTCAACTACTCATAATATTTATATCTTTTTTAATATTCATTTTATAGACTGGCAGATACAAGAGTACAAGCGAAGTACAGAGTGACAAGAGAGCTTCTGGATACAGAGATTGAAAAAAACGAGTCCCTTGTTGGAATAATGACCCAAGAGGTATTTTAGTAACTTTTTATTTTAGAGTATTCAATATTAATGCTTATTTACTATTGCTATCAGGTATTTCTTTCTACGCAAGCTGAGTATAAAGTACATACATGCAGTACAGGTTGTCCTCGACTTACGACTGAGATACGTTCCTGGACTTTGGTTGTAATTCGAATTGGTCGTAACTTAAATTTCATACAAAATATGTATGTACTTACATATAAACACATTCGCATCGGGTGACATTCGCGCTCGGCTGATACTCTAATACGGGCGATAAATCACTGTCGCACGTAAAAAATATGTTTCTACATAAACTGCCATAACTTTTAAAATATCCAACATAACTACTTATTTTTTTCAATATGATACTCACCAATTATAGCACCACCAGTAAAATCATTGAAAAGTTGTAGAACATCTAACAATGATTTTAAATTATGTCCACAACTTGAAAATACACATTAAAACTTTTAAGGGTACGTTTTTTAGAGTTATAAATATTTTTTAAGACTTACAGTATGATATTCATAGTAATAATAACCCTTATGAAGTTCATTATCACAAAAAATATACATAAAATACTAGCGATTATACAATAAAATAAAAAATATATGTTGATTTTACAAAATAAACAAACATTATTTATTCTAAAAATTGAAACGAATTTGTAGTGACCCTGTGTCTTAAATATGCGTTTACTTTTGTAAAATTGATAATGTCGAACCTTATAAGTAAGAAGAAGTCAAATGCTTGTAGAAAATAACAAATATAAATACCCTACCCGACTTTAAAGATCAGAGTGCGTAAAAGGTAAAAATACCCTTCCCGTAATTAACCATCAGTCGAGGTAACGGGTATTTAATACCTTTCCCGATGCAAATGTGTTAAAATGAAACATGTGTATTTATATATATTTTTTTATTGTTATATTTATACTTATTTATTAATACAAAATAAAATATTTACTTCATTAATACCTAAAATATTTACTCCATTAATATTTAAAATATTTACTTCACTAATATTTAAAATATTTCGTCATCTGGACTTATATAAGTACAATCCTTTGGCTCATCAACAGTAATGGAAGAAGAAGCAGTAGTAGTCTTTTTAAAAAAAACATCCAATTATAGTTGAGTTGTTTGCTGTCTTTTTTCCTGTATATTTCTTTGTAGTAAGCAAGATCTTCCTGAATACGGTGGCTTATACTCAAAAATCTTTCGTTATCCGAATCCATTTTTGCAAACTTTTGCATTACTTGGTTAAATTGAAGGAACGCTGTTTCCATTTCTTTCATTGCAATTTTTTTTGGTCCTTTTTTTAAATTTTAATTTTTTTAAAATTATTTTTGGTCGTAAGTGCGAATGGTCGTAAGTAGAACCTTCGTTAGTCGAGAACTACCTGTATATGTAGAAAAGTCCAAAAACACACAGGAGTACTCTTAAATTCACATTCGAAACGATTACTTATTTTTTTTTCCATCATTTAAATTTGAAACTGTGTTTACAAAATGTGGGATTATGAAATTAAATGTGCCTATTTCTGAAATAAGAGTCATGCAGATCGGAAAAATCTCAAACACAGAACGATTGTTTAAACAAACATTAAGTGGCTTTACTCATTATCTTCCTGTATAAGATTTTACATCTCATATTTGATGTTGCTATATACGCCAAGGGATTCTTTGAGAGAGTGCTTGACTTTAGCATCTTATGACAATTTGTCAAGTGTCATTTTAGGTAGTGTTTACCACTCTTAAGTGATAGAATTACAACATAAGCCTGGTGTGCCATACACAGTGGTACCTCGACATACGAGTTTAATTCGTTCCGCAACCTTGCTCGTATTTCAACGTATCTCAAAGCAAATTTCCCCATTGTTATTAATTGAACTGCCATTATTCTGTTTCAGCCCCTAAAATGTCACCCCAGTTATTTTTGTTACGTGTTTTTGAATAAGAAAAATGTATTTATAAATGTCAAATATTGTACAAAAACATAATAAAAGAGAATGTAAAGAAATAAATTAAATTTATAATATAGTTCTTGTGCAACTGGCCGACACGCTAAACCAATCTCTATTTTGCTCATATTTCAAAGCAAAAAATCGCTCGCTCGGCGGCTCATATCTCAAAAAACTCTTATGTTGGGGCACTCGTATGTCAATGTACCACTGTACCTGGTTGGAAATCGTCTTTATTATTTATGCTGATAATTAGTATAACAACATGATTATGGCCATGCAATAGGCTTTCAACATGGTGGTGGTAAAAGATACATCAATTGTGTTCACTGGAATTTCAAGTATTACATACAAATCACATTCAGTATACAAATAAAATCCATCTATATAAATCACACAATACATATATTTTTCAGCTCGCCAGTGTTGTTGCTGAGAAAAAAAAACTGCACATGGAAATTGAAAATTTGAAATCAGAGAAAATAATTTTGAAGCAAGAACTACGCGTCCGGAATCTTGAAGTAGACACAATGAAGGTAAGGAATTTACAAAAGTTATAATAATTCAATGGGTTTGTAACCATAGAATTATATTACATAATAATTACACTATTTTCAATTGACAATTTATTTATATTTTCGTTCAATTACATTACAAATTTCAAAATTCAATTTGTACAATCAGAATTAATAATAAAATAAAAAATATAAATACAAATATAGGTATTTACGATTAAGTACTAAGAACAAAGCAATAAAGACAAGCAACAGAAGGTCTCAATGCTAATCAAACAGACAACTCCAACAATTCATTCCTCCAAAGAAACTCGTGGAGTTCATGCCTGAATTGGGCCTCCCTTACGTAAAATATATCAACATATGAGGCGATTTGGTTGAACAGTCTGATCCCATATATTGATAGCAATGCTAAATAAATAATATATTTAATATTGAAATATGTTTGTATATATTTTCAGGAGCAACTCAGAATAATAAAAAATCCAATTAAAAAAACCGAGGTATAATATTTATTGACTTTTAAATTTTTTATAAAATAATTAAACTCTTTTCCGGTGACAGTGCCTTAATTATTTCCATGTACAGCCCGGATCATTTATACTTCCCTTTATTTTCATAATTATGTTACTCTTAAGGTATGTCACTATTTCAGATCTCAAACATAAGTTAATATCTTTTTTTTTTTAAATAATTAAAATAATTAATGTATTGAAAACCTATGATTTTTTTGCTTCAATAACTGCAATTGGTTATTTTTTGTTATCAGCTACCTGTAGCTCCTGAGAGAGATTATGAAATCCTGACTATAGAAAACAGTGCCCTCCGCTCTCAAGTAAGAGATCTTTGCGAAGAAGTGAGTGTGGCCCAAGGTAAGTCACATAGATTGTCGCTACGAATTTTTTTAATGACGATGATTGATTACATTTACCGTGGATAAATTTTGTAATACGTAGAAGATCTAATTTATAAAAATAAAATATATTAAACTGTAATCCTACTTTACATATCACAAATAGTTAATTTTTTCTTCAATTACTGTAATACTTGTATATATATTTATTGAATAAGTCCCAAAAAAGAGATTAAATCATATATTACATATTGAATTACATACAGTTTAATGCTTACACAATAAAATCACCTTATAGTTTGCCATTATGTGTAGAGTTTATGGGACACTTGTATGCATAATTTTATGTTCAATAATATTTTATAATTATCAAACAGAATAGTGTTTACAATAAATCTGCACAATTTCCCTTTTTAAAATGCATTTAACTTTGTTTTCATTTATGCAAGTACAAATACTTTAATATCTATTTTTATGCTTTGTAATCTTGCTTGCAAACGTATTATATTGATGCGAATGTCACATTATTTTTCAATTTATATGCAAATCATGTATTAACTAATTGGCTGGTTAACCCATTCACCGCGATGACATGTATAACAGACAAAAGCTTTATATTTTGTAGCCTCATTACAGCTTTATTGTACTGTTGTAATGTTCAATATATTACTTAATATAAAATGTATTAGATTCCAATCAAAAGCTATGTATTTATTTTATAAATATTTATTTATTTATCTTGTGCTTAGGTGGATTACGTAAGCAAGGTACATAAATAAATATTTATAATGGATCTCAAAGTGAATGCTGAAAACATTGAAAAAATTATGTATTTTTATGTCATAACCGATATGTTTATTTACTGGAAAACATATTATTATATATATTAATTATCTACAAATCTAGTTATAAATACACCAAAAAGGTGCCGTTGTCAAATAGTTAAAAAAATAATGCAAGACTATGTTTTTTTAATGAAATGTTGCTGTTTGGCTTATTATATTATGAGTTTTAAGAAGGTGTTGTTACCATTGAGATATCAAATTATTATTATAATTAACATGTGAAATCATATTTACTTTTAAATGTTTTATTTTTCATGGAATTCCATTAAGTTATGTAAATTGAAATAATAGTATATTTTTCAATTATATATAACTAATCTCATTTTTTCACTGTTCCAAAGGGATACATAGTCATACACGTGATATAAACGATACTGCAAATTTTTAAAATACTGCTCATAGAAATGAAATTGAGATGGAACATTTGTAACTTTAAAACTTAAGCGATCTTGAATTTTTTACAACTTGCTTAGTTTTTTAAAATAAACTTTATATACATTATTTGAGTATATGAAATATAATTATTTAGCATGTGTATATTTTAATGAAATTAAAATTGATCATATTTTTTAAATGAGTACCATTCTATTGTTACAGAGGAAATTGACAAAGTTTCTGCTGAACTGAACCAACTTAGTAAAAGAAACGAAGAGTTTTTGGACCACAAGGAAACATGTAAGAAAGAAATTGAAAGGCTGAACTTAAGGTTAGTTGAAACTAATGATAATATTTCATGCAATTGATATCATATGTATTTAAATTTTAAGCTTTTAGTTTTTTTTTTGTTAAAGACTACATATATAATTGTTAATTAAAACTTCAAGTATGGTTGGTAGTTTAGCCATGATTCACATTCTGAAAAGTATGGTACAAGTATAAATATTGTTTTATACTATGTAAGTAATATTAAATATTTTTTAACCTGTGCGTGATATGGTCGCAACAGTTGAACAAGGGAATAAATGCTCTGAAGGGTGTGGCCGGAGTGTTGCAGCCGTGGCTAAAATTCCAATTGTATCAAATTTATTAAAATCAAAAACTCTTTGAGTCTTCCATTGACATCTGAGCATAATTTGATTAAGTTTTAAGATACTTACCTATAATACTGACTGTACAGTTTGAGTTTAAGAAATCTTAATTTTTTCTATACGGTCATATTCCATATGGTTGACTATCACTGAAAATCCTAATGTTCTTTTTTTGTTGTTTTTTCGTGGATTGATGTAGATTGTATTTTTATTAAAAACGGTTTATTATTATTTTTTGTAAATATACAATAATATACAAAAAAATTAAAAATAATGTTTAAAAAAAAACTCACTCCCTACATACAGGAAAGTTCGAAAAAACTCACTTGATGAGAGGTTAATATAAAATTAAGATAATCCAATATTATTCAAACTATTTCTAAAATTTCCAAATAATTGACTAATCATAACCATTCACTTTCTTTTCAGATTACAAGGCTGCGGTTTTTATTCTGACGAAGATGTAGGAAAACATGAGTAGCTATTATAACCCTGAAGGGCATCTCATATTGTAGTGTATTTTATAATACTCACAAATGTAAAGCACCAAAATAACCAGGACAAGATTAAGAAGTGGAGGTTTTACTCAAATTGATTTATTATAGAATATCTTCTTTTTATCCAAAATGATATTTAAATTATAGGTCGAGACGATGAAATAAAACAAAATACAATGACAACTTTAAAAATGGATATTATTATCTTTTAAGATTAGCTTTAGTATTTTATTTTTATATTGATAAACCTACATGTAGCTGTGATTCAGCTAGATACCAAAATAATTTTAATGAATATAACTAAATTGCATTGTTTATTTAATTAATATTAATTTGACAACATAATTATTGTAGTATTTTAAAACGTAGAAAGTACTGGAAAGAAAATACTAATTACCATTTACACTCAATACCTTGAAGTATTTTTATCATTAAATCATAATAAGAATTACCATTTTTTTCATTAAATATAATTGAAGTATTTTAAAGTGATTTGTTTATTGATTTTAGTTAATAAATTACATTTTTCTTAAATAGATTTAAATGCTTAATAGTGGACTGAGGTTTTTTTTGAGTGAATATTTTTTAATTTTAAATATATTTTATTCCATGGTGTATTTTACATATTACATTACTATTTCATTTAATATAATTTTATACTTAATATGTTATGGGCTATTTTTAAGTTAGTCCATGATGCATTTTTATGTCGTATAGTTGAAGTATTATTATATATTTGATTTTTTTTTTAATTTCATTAAATATTTACGAAGTATACAACATTATTTTGAAATATAATATTCTATTGTTCGCTATAAATCTTCATTTTACACATTTTTTAACCATTATAAAAAGGTAAAATAAACATTAAGCTGTACATTTAATTAAAAATACATGTTTCTTTATGGGCCAATTGCGGTTGTATATATTTTTTCTAATAAATTTAAAAATATATATACAGTGGTACCTTGACATACGAGTGCCCCAACATACAAGTTTTTTCATATAAGAACCGTCGAGAGAGCGAATTTTTTTTGCTTAGCGGGTCGGCCGGTTGCACACGAACCGTGCGTCACGCTTTCCCGCGTGAGTCCTCCGGCCACGGTCAATGATTTGTTATCAGTGTGCTCTCGCTTTCAAAGCATCTGTGATAAGTCGTGCTCGCGTTTTGTGACTTTTCGGAAATTTGCTTTGAGATAATTTTAATATGAGCAAGGTTGCAGAACAAATTAAACTAATATGTCAAGGTACCACTGTATGACCATTGATTACTCATAATAATTGATACCTGACTTCATTTTTCTAGAATCAATATGTGTATTGTAATTTATTGATAGTCAGAATTTATATTTCATATTGCTTATCTAATGATTAAATAATAATTGATTTAAGTTTCAAATAATAATTGATGCAAACATAAAATATATATGCTTGCCATTTCCATAGATAACAAATATGCTTAGGTTTTATAATTAGTAAAAACAATATTCTAAAAGCTGTAGTTGTAGAAATTTTAATTCACATTTAAAAATAATTTGTTTTTTTTTTTAATAAAATTAAATATCTCTTTTAAATATTATAAATTATTTTACCAAGCATTTCCAGCTAACAACTTTGGATTACAACACTAGTTTATTACCATTGACGCTAAAAACTTTTGTTTTCAGTGATCACATTTTTTATTGATTATAGTGGTTATTAGAAAATAATCCCTAGGATAACAACTCAAAATAGACATTGATTTAAGATTGGATTGTGAAATAAGGTAGAACTAAAAATAATCTTAAGTAAAATGTACAAATTAAAAAGGACCTGAGAATAAAAAAATGTACAGAAAATAAAGATGTCTTTTATCCTACTGTAACCAAACTAGGGGCTTCCCACCTTGCCGCATAATTTTATATTAAAAATTGAAAATTCGGAAATTAATTACATAAACTCTAAACTAATTAGGATGTTACATTGAACTTCACAGTACTAGATTCACTACAATGCTGCAAAATAGACTATCGGTATACAGAGATAATAAAATCTTTATACAAATCTGCAACAATGATGGTCCAGCTCCATGATAGCACTAACAATATATCTATAAACAAAGGTGTTAAACAAGGAGATGTTATATCTCCAAAAAATTTTACAATCGCCCTAGAAGATATTTTTAAATTGCTATCCTGGACAAAATGTGGAATAAATATTAACGGAGAGTACATTTCTCACCTCCGATTTGCAGATGACATAGTGCTAATAGCTGAATCACCTGACAAGCTTCACGACATGCTCTACGACCTCAATGAAGCGTCGAACGAAATTGGTCTGAAAATGAACATGGATAAAACAAAAGCCATGATAAATAGTCATATTTCCCAGACCTTTGACCCTATTTCCATTGGAGGAAAACAAATAGAGGCTGTAAACGATTATACCTATCTGGGACAAGTAATACAACTAGGACGAAGTAACTTCTCAGAAGAAATCGACAGACGTATACAACTGGGATGGGCAGCATTTGGAAAGCTAAATTACATTTTGAAAGCAAAAATTCCGCAATGTCTTAAAACTAAGGCGTTTAACCAATGCATCTTAACTTATGGCGCAGAGACGTGGAATCTGACAGTCTTACCCATAAAATGAAAGTCACCCAGCGTGCTATGGAGAGATACATGCTCGAAGTGTCGCTAAAAGATAGAATCCGAAACGAGGAAATACGCGGATGAACTCAAGTAGTGGATGCTACCCAACGAATAGGCACACTCAAGTGGCAATGGGCAGGACATATCTGTCAAAGAGACGACGGTCGATGGGGGAAGAAAAGTATTGGAATGGCGCCCAAGAACTGGCAAACGAAGCATTGGCCGACCCCCTACAAGATGGACTGACGATATAAGAATAGAGGGAGTGACCTGAGCAAATAGTTTCTTAAAAATTTTTAATGAATGGGTTGTTTATTTTCGATTTATTACCTAGTTTAATTAAGATTTCATTTTCAAGATAAGATGTCAGTCTTTCACCAACCAAAACGAAGTGTTTTTTTTTTTAATTTATGTGTTATTTTAGTAATTTTAAATCAATTAAAATATATTATTTTTATGTTTTGCCTATTTTGGAACTACTTTTTGACAGTTGAGGACTTTAAGCACTGCCTATACTTATCGGTAATCTTAGGATTATCTTAATATAGGTATGATTCACGACTAAGGGATCATTCAAAGTATACTTCTTCTTCGTAGTATCAATCCGGTGGATTGGTTTGCAGCAACAAAATCATGCATCTCGATCTCCACTCTTCTCGATCCTCTGCAACCCTGTTCAGCTCAGCATAGAGCTGCAATTCATGCCCTCAAAAACATGCTGCAATTACTCCCGTTTAGGGCGCCCTCTACAGTTTTTACCCTCAACCATCCTTTCCACAATGTCGTGAAGAGGACCATCGTGGCGCATGATGTGACCGATCGCCTCTCTGAGATGGTTCTTACTAGGTGCCATCTTCCTTGATTATAAATTATTCTAGTGAGAAATTACAACTGCATTCTCTAAAAGTATGATTTTCAATATTTTAATTTGAAGTATGTGGCTATTAAAAACCATTTACAATGACTGCTGTTAACTACCAGATTAATTACTTATTCCCATCAGATATATTTACAGTTGATGGTTTTTCAGTATGACAAGATCCTAATGACAAGATCCCAATTAAACACGCTTATTCTATTTACTTTAAGATCTATCATAAAATAATATTGTGCTACTATATATTTAATAAAAAAAATAAAAGCATTACTTTAGGTTACTTATCTGACCTCTTTAAATTATTAATCACCAAGGCAATAAAAATATTTTTGCTGTGAAATAAAAAATAAAAAAATGTTCATCTATTTATTTATTTATCACATTGAATATAAGTACATACATATTTCATAATTTTGTAAATAACACCAACATATAAATAAAAATTACAATACATAATAATATATCATCATAATCATAATAGCTACCAACATCAATATCAATTCAGTTCATAGGTAACATTGAAATATATTAACTGTTTAAAGACGTAAATCAATTCATTTAAGT
The DNA here is from genome assembly GCA_022606575.1 of Glossosoma conforme. Lineage (NCBI taxonomy): Eukaryota > Metazoa > Arthropoda > Insecta > Trichoptera > Glossosomatidae > Glossosoma > Glossosoma conforme. Next base: position 152,055 of record JAGTXR010000331.1, read on the forward strand.
ACTTGAGGATAACTTGGTAACAATTAAAAAATATAATTTTACCAAATATGCATCCATGAAATATGCCATATGCGCCACAAAAAAACTATGATAAAAAAAAAATAAGCATGAATATGTTTATAACGGCTTATATTCTTTACGTTGCCTTTTCTCATTATCTAGAGATGTTCTTTCTTGTTGTAATGCGTCACACTACTCTTTTAACGTTAATGTTTTTATAGTGTGACTAAATATTGTACATCAGTTTGCTTTATAATGAATACTGTAACTATTATATAAAAAGAGCACATTACACCTTTGTTAATAAGTTGACATTTAGTTAACTATAAGATGATGATAATAAATAATTAATAGTGTGAGTATTTTAGTTTTACAGTTATATATTTTTGCAAGTGTATCAAATACTTGTAATCGTGTATATTACATACTAGATTATGTAAGTTACCCTATTTTAATACGAGTACATTATATTTCATCATACATATAGTACTAGCAATAAGTTGTGAACTTGTGTTGGAAAACATTGTCAATTTTGTTGTTTTTACATTAAGTATCTTTCCACTACTAGAAAGATTAATAAATATTCAATTTGTCCTGCTCGAAAATGATTTTATACATATAAATTATAATTAGTGCCAGTTTTTTTTACATACACTAGCCTATCCTAACATTTATATCTTAATAATTGATTTTAATAATATGTATTATTGGCAAATAATTTAAATTAGGATTATCCAAGCTTTCTGTTGGAAAATATTGCATAGCAAAGTGATTTATTGAAGTGATCCTCAACAGATCGAGGACTAAAGTAGAGACAGGATTTTGAGAATGAGGACTAGAAGACTTGAGTTTTATTTTTTTAAGAAAGTACTAATAGGAACAAGTTTTGAGTATTAAAGAGGCTCTGTGGACTACAGGTTGGATATGCCTGCATTAAATAATTTTTGGCATTTGACAATTGTCAGTTATTTGGCGTCGGAATATAATTAAGTAGAATAAGTAATAATATAACAAATATAATTCCCAATGACAATAAATGTTAATTCTTCAAAGGTATATAACGCTAATATAAAATATTAAAAAAAAAAACAAAGTAAAATAGTATTTATATTATTATATCACAACTCTTTTAAATTAAAAAATAATAATACATCTTATACCTTTTCTGATTTATTCTTGCAAATATTCATATATTTTTAATAAAAAAACATATCATTACTATACTAGGAAAATTAAAAAAAACAATGAAAAGTAACTTTTTTATATTTTTCTAGAATATGTGAACAAAAAAATTCACTTCTTTTAGCAATATTTCACGATAAGGAGTCATAAGAAAATAAGAAATTGAACATTTGATACCATTCCCTGATCCGGTTAATTCCTTGAAAATTTTGTTTATTTTTATTGTAAAAGTAGTGATCATATTTTTCTAAATGAACTTCATTTGACATTAGATTGTAATTATTTTATGAAATAAGATACAGTCTTTTTATCCTTCATCGCATAAATTGATATTTGGCATGTAATTAAAGTTATTAAGGTGTCAATTACAATATTTGAATTTATTAGATAGTAAGATTTTTTTCATATCAATGTATATTTGTACTTTTTGCATAGACATCCAACAATTCTATTGATTGTCATGAATGTTCAAAATTTATTATAAGTCATAATTTTTTTTTTTATCTTGAATGAATAAATGAAATGTGTGATGATATTAAGAAGATTTTCAGTTTAAATTGTATGGTTTTATTTTCGAAGATGTTTTGGCTTAGTCGAGAAGCCAAACTGAATAGAGAATGGCTACTCAAACATCTATCCGTAAATATAACAGAGGAACTTAAACTAAAAAACTTCATTGATTTACAATATATAATTCTACCAGGAATTATCGATCAAACAAACCCAACAAAATAAATGAAAAATCACATCTGGGAGAATAGAATTTAAAAATAATGTTGTTAAAAGGTTCTAAAAATAAAAGGTTTTAAAAGTATAAAAATGCAAGATATTTTGTAAAAAATAGTGATCACATATGTGTATAATAAATGGTCTAATATTAAATGATTGAATATTCAGTTCAATATGTAATTAAAAATATTTTTATTTAATAGCAAAAATACAATATTTTAGATTATCAAATCTAATATCCTTGGCTTACATTACCTTGGAAATAATACTATACTTTAGATTATGTTTATAATTAATAAATTAATAAATGATGCCGGGACTTATTCTTATTCCTCGGGTGTAATAATAATAATAAAAAGTTTAAAAAAAAAACTGTAAACTTGGGTTTACAGTTGTTTACCCTGAAATTGGTAATTTATTGGATAAAATATAAATGAAAGGGTTGAAAAAAAAACTTAAATAACAAAACATATAATGTATGTTTTAGCGATTTTTACAGAGGGTTTTAATAAAACAATATGAGGATCACTTAAAGTAAAGGGAGAATTGTATTATTCTCAAAGGTGTACTTAGACATAATTTGTGTCGGAATTTTTTGCATTATTAATTCATGTAATTAAATCATAATAATTAATTTAGATGTCCAATGGTAAAAAGTAAAATGTCTCACTCTACGATTTATATGATAAATATTTTTTATACCTGCTAATAATGTGAGTCTCTCTCATTTAATAATAATATAATTTGAAGACAAAAAGCTACATTGATTGACACTTACCACAAATAGATACATTGATTCCCTCTGCTATAATCATCATCGTACTAAGTAAATATGTTAGACACAAATTGATTTCAATATATAAATAATAAATATGTTATTTGATGCTCTTATAAAATAAATTGTGCAAACATGTGAAACCAGTTAGTTGTAAAGTTAAGCTAAAAATTATTTGATTATAGATAGGATCATTTCATAAATGATATTAACTAAAATAATTAAATATTACTAAAAATAATTTATTTATAACAAGTTAACAAATAATAATCTTCTACTTCTGAAAGCGATTTCTTCTCTGCCCATAGAGCATACGCACACATATAAGTCGCCACCAGAAACCTGGCAGATGACTGGGCCATGAACTCGTCCCAAGCATCTCCGTATCCGCTGCGAGTTCCTTTGAATCTATTATTACGTAGCCGGGGGTTCTGCACAATTTGGAGAGCCCGGGGTCTTGGAGATATGGAAACTACGGTATATATAACAACAATGTAATTGGAACACATGACATATATTTTAAGTAATCGCTTCATAAATTAACTGAATAAACATTTAATAATTGATTACAGAAATACATGCGTAAAGTGTTCATCGGGTAAGTGAAGTAAGTCACATAAGCTTCCTGATGTTTCCATCAACATACTAACAATTTACTCATTGGGTTGGGTAGGGTATTGAGCTGCCATGCTGGCCAGAATTTGGAATAGCCGATTGTGACGATCAGGGGCTGAGGCCAGGGCTCCACGAGCTCCCCAGAGGAACTTGATATGGAATTCCGTACGGAACATCTCAATAAGCATAGGATCCATTACAGGTCCTAGGGAGCTTGCCTCTTGGACTACTGTGCGTGCATTCCTCCTGAATGATGCAACCTGGTCAGGGAACTTACGTGCGTTCTCTAGATGAGCTGCCACTACTCCAAGTCCAAAGTCAGCAGAATTAACTGTGAAGTCCCAGCTGGTAAAGGTGTTGCCCCACCACTTTTCAGTGTCTGTAAAAAAATATAAATACAACCATATACAATCATTTCTCATCTTCCAATTGAAATCACACAAGAATTTTTAACTGCTTATCAGCACCCCAGAAGGATGTATGGACTGTACAATACTTGATAGTAAATTAATGGTAACATTGGTAGTAATATATACTGAGGGGATTAGAAGAGAATCAATGCTTTCAGAACTGTAAAAGCTTATAATATATAAATACCTACTTCGTTTTCACTTTTTTCAACTCACCAGTATTATGAATCAGCATGATTGCTGGCAGTAGATGAGGTAGAGTTGTATTTGGTGGAGCCGGATCCAGGCAATCATTCATGTTCTTAAAGCAGGGTCTCAGTTTAGACTCAAATGTGAATGCTGTATCTGTATGAATCTGACGCAGCTTGTTCCAAGTAGCTTCAAGATTCTCAATCTACAAGTTTTACATAAACATTATAATTTGAGTCAACCTGAATAATTGTTTTATTGTTATTATTTACATGACTTATCATCTTTGTTGAATTTCGGCGTCAATATATGGAATTTGTTACAATATGTGCCAGTATATATAGACAGGATGTCAATATACTATAAACATTAAATAATATATTTTATAATATTACATTCAACTAAACAACTCCATAGGTAGGTTCATCAGAGGCTAAAATTGTATTATCACTGTTAGTTATGTTGGTAGCAACACACACGTAGAAATCCCTGAAATATTGTAAATCACATTTGGAGACTTACTCTAGGCACATATAAAAAAATTAGATAAATGAAAATTGTTATAAAATATAAATGAGTCTTATTATACTAAAAAGTTTTCATTTTCCTATCAACTCATATTTCAAAAACATAAACTTATGTATATGATTTTTGATAATAAGGGAATGTGATTTACAACATATTTTTACTCTTTGCTATGGGATAAAAATGAGTCTCCTACAAAAAAAAAATACAAATTTAAGTCATGGTGCGAAAATTATAAGATAATTTACAAAAATTAGTTTATCATATGTATTTTAAAGTTTTAAATAAAATTCTAAATTTTTTACATCAAACATACAGTATTTTGAAATGATAAGATTCTCACCTGAGGCATACATAGGCCAAGCATGATAGCTCCAAAACCATACAAATTTCCCAGTGCTGTTTTGGTTTCAATGGCAAGCTGAATCCAATCGTTCAATACATCAGCACGTTCATGATCGGATGTGCAAGTCAAAATAGTTACTGCTATTAGCAACTTAACACACTCGCTCCTGAAATTAAGATAATACAAAAATCATTAAAGTATATTAATAGCTAATTTTTAATGTCATCCTGCATGGAACTTAATAAATATGACAGTAAAAAAAATATTTTCACAAAAAGCATTATTCACAACATTGCTGTCATAATTTGTATTACATATGGCATACAATTACCTTTCAATTAGATCCATTCGCATTTGATCTCCGTGAGGTAAAAGGCTCAGTTCAAGCCCTGATACAGTGTCAAGGGGGTTGTTACTCAGAGACAAGTTGTTGTCCGATAGAATCATCCGGGTGTCCACCGATGTCAAGTGATTGGCAAGGATACGCGGTCCCGAGTTCCTCAAAAAGATTTTGATACTCTGCAGAGTATCAGATTCTAGCGGCTTATTATTTAGTCCGGATAATAGGTTGGACTGAAATGTCTCAAAGTTATATTGCGACGGTTGCCTGAACTCAAAGCAGGGCGATTTCATTAAGATTTGCTCTACGTAGTGAGCATCAATGTCTCTTGTTCCGAGATTGGATAGCGAGCGGGATGTATCAGGATGCTCACTGGGAGCTGAGCTCTGCGCGGAATCTCCTGAACCGTTGCCTGAATCCGAGCCTGAGGCCTGATACACAGGGGCAGTGCGGGACGGCTTCGCTGGGGGACTGCCAGGAGCCTCATCCCACTCTTGCCAGGCTGCTGCAACCCCATCGTTGGGGTTAATGTCCGGTTGGCCGCAGTGAATGCTCTTGTAGAGATCGGCAGGCGCCGGCATAAAACTACGCTGACCCCTGTGCATGTAAGTAGGAGACGTCCCTACGTCAAATACTTCTCCCGTGTATGCTGTGTAGAGCGTGCTGGGACTAGCTTTCACTGAGTTGATACCGCAGCATAATGGAAACGGCTTATTCGATGCGCAAGAGTTGTTGAAGCCTGCCGATTTCGGAGGATAGGGAGTGGAGTTGATAGTTGACGATCGGCACATTAACGGAAATTGACGATTCGAAGGTGTCTGCATGCGAGCTCCCGATGCTGCCGATATCGGCTTTCCTGATCCGACATAAGATGTTACTAAGTCAGCAACGTTATCATATGCCTCGTCTTCAAATTGATATTGTACCCGTTCATAAACAGTTCCAGGCTGAAGAATCACCTATAAACATAAAGTGAGCTTGTATTACAAAAATTATTGTTGAGAAATGAAGAACAAAATAATTTAATATAAAACAATGAGGATCATACAGATAAAATAATACAGAACGTAATGCATTATGTGTATTTTTTAATAAATAAGTAATAAGGTACTTACCCGGTTGATAACAAAGTGCAGATGTTGTCCTGCATGGCGACAGCTGAGTACACAGTCTCCCGGCTGCGAGGCGGAGTCCCGCACCAGGAACTGGCCGTCTTCCACAAGGACGCACTCAGCAGCATGGCGGCTGACACTTCCATGATACCATGCATGCGACACCAGCTCAGTATCCGACAGGGATAACTCCCACTCCAATTGCCTCGCCAGATCCTGTTAATAATTAATTTCACAATAAAAATAAATAAGTACGTAAATATATCATCTTAATTTTACATCATGTGAGATATTTTCAACTCTCCAAGAGTTCATAATCCAGTAAATGTTATAATTGCAAGCTATCAAAACCAAATTGATTAACATAAGGTATTGCGTGGCTGTGGTGTCCGATTGGGGGGCCCAGTGGGCTTAAAGATCGAACCCGAGAAAATTGTGTGAGTTCGCGAGCGGCGATTTTTTTTGGTCGCTATAAATTTTGGGGACGATTTTGGAAGTATCTGGAAGGTAGGTTTTTTACTTATCATAATCTAGGAGTGCGTATTAGTTCTGCTCAAAAAAAACATGGTTCTTAATTATTACTTAAATATACATATACTAAACATAAAATTCTTTTTTCAACGCGTCAATCCAAGCACAAAAATAACGGCAGAAGCGGGATGCGAACCACGGACCTTGGAAACCAACCATGCCCAGGTATTCATACCGCTCGGCGAATCGCGCCATTGCTATGCCTAGACTGACATGCGATGAAACTAGTATTTATATCATTGTTATTATCGTACGACAGATGTCGCCATAGTATATATTCAAAGTATGTATATTTTTATTATTATTCTATCAGTATTCATTTATTCACAAGCTTAATATTATTACTTTCCTTCTTCCTTTCTTATCTTTATATTTACTTTAAAGGTTCTTAATTAGTTTCGTTTTTCCAGGTTTTCTTCACTTCTTCATTTCTGAAATTTATGACTATTTAAACCCTAAATTTTTAACAGACAGCCATTATATTTTGTTTGTTAAGACATTCTTCTGGCATATGAAGGGTTGAAAAGTTTAACGAATCTCAACGAAATTCACATTTCGGTCGTAATTTGTTTATAAAGGTATTATTTTATTAGCTTTGACGTCAAATTGTTTACCAAATATAGTAGCTCGTGACATTAAGAATCTTCGCCGTACACTGTTACGACATATTTTGCAATTACGGTTATCACATGATAATAATTAAAAAACAAATAATAATTTATTCAAAAGAATATAAAAGTAAAAAATAAACAGTAAAGGTCATTTTGAAAACAGTAATAGGTCATAATTCATATAAAACATAGGTATAAACATGGGTATTTATTAGCAGAGAAGTAGTTAAGAAATCGCTCTTCATTCAAACATATTAATATTAATATGCGAGACAATAATACATGAGCAAATACATACTGCGTCAAGCACTGTAGCGGTTAAAAATGGATTTATTATATATTAAATAAACCTACACAAGCATAATAAAAATCTAATGTATTTAAAATAAAATAAAGAAGTACTTATATACCGACTTAAATATTTTGAATCATTGCGTTTTATTTTGAAAAATAAAATGGCCTCGTATATAAGTGAATGTGAAAAAAAGGAACAATACTTCAATGTATTATAAAATGGATTATTAAAAATATTGATCTCGCTAAAATTTCTCCATAACAATGAAAAAATCCTGTGAGATTCTCATAAACATATGTTATGTTATTCATCGGTGGTAAAATATTTTTTACCACGAAATGGATAAAATAACAATGATAATATCACCGCTTCAGATAATATAGCACCTAAATGTACATTAAAATAGTTCCAGGACACAATGATACATTACTTAATATAGGATATACGCAAAAGAAACAGCTTATTGCTAATTATTAAACAGATATTTACAATAAGTATATTATAAATATATAAAAACAAACAATAATTTAGTATAAACCCTCTAAAACACACAAATCTTATTAGACATAATTGTAAACACATTTTTTAAATATGGAAATGTATATTATTTCATGTAAATATTATGGAAGCTTAAACGTCTAAGTAGTTCAAAATATTTTTTCCGATTTTCGAAAATATTTCGACACAAAAATGTATTTTAAAGTAATATACATGCGACAATTGATAAAAACTTACGCTCTGGCTGACGTATGTCGAATTCATCACAGGAAAGCTTCACACTTAGGCTGTATTTTAGCTTTGATTGTTTTCACTGCGACAAGCTCAGACGAGACGTGCGTCACAGCGGGCGTCTCAGCGAAATGTGAAAACAGATGGAGGGATGAACAGTCTAGGGGTAGGAAGGAAGCCGATCGATGAACTGCGCGCGCAGATTCCAACAGGAAAATTCCATCAATTCAGCCAATGGGATTTAGCCAAGAGTACCTCCACTCCTAAATAACGAACGTGCATTCTTAGTATTGGGCCAATGTATTTGTGTTGCATTCAAATTGTTGCAACATCGATTTTCTGTATTAAATTACGTAATTGCGAAGGGACGTACTTAGATTTTTTTTCTTATTAATACTCTTCTTCTTGTCAATAAAATCAGTCATTATAATACTATAAAACTATATACATTATTGTGTATTATCTGTCTAAATCCAAAATAATAAGTTATATTGCACAATATAATTAATCGTCCATGGTCCGCCTAAAAATGACGACAAAACTACTAATATAGGACTATTGTTTGAAGTGACCATCGTAAAACTATTAAAAGAAACGGTTTTTGTGTGGTGCAACATGGAGTACCTATGTACCATGATCATGTCTCACTCAATTCATCAATACATATTTTTTCTAAACTGTCCAAATGACACGTTTACCCGGTTGTCTGCAAAATTATGCCTCCGCACTATATTATATTCTCGTACACGTTCAGAAGATATTCGATATTTTGACATCTATGCAAGATAGAAAACACAAGAATAATAGTTTTTTTTTTAAACTAATTTTTTACGTAGTTTTAACATTACAAGGTTTTTTGTCGGTTTTCTGGTCTGGTAGACAATCGTCCATGGAATTTTCGCAAAAATTAATTTTCGCTTGTGCCTGAACGTCTTATGAAAAAATCTCAAGTGATACAATTCGTAATATTTAAATATACATATCTATTATTGTTTATTTAAGTCTTCAAACAATTAAACTGTTTTTTTTTATAGTGTAAATTTGCACAGAAAAGATTTTATAAGGAATGATAATACATATAATACATTTATTACGATTTACGTGTTGATATTTTTTTCGCCTTACAAACGTTTGGGGCTCCAGAAAAATTTACAGTTTGGAGAAAAATACTGAACTCACCCTTAAGATGTTTTTTTTTTTGTTTTTTAAATATTGTGTTTTAAAGTTTTTAGTATTTTAAGTCCGTGCGAGTTAGATAACAATATGAAAAAGTCCGTCTGTTATTTTTATTTCAAATTTTTATTTTTCGAGAATGCGATCTGAATGCAGTCCTGCAAGTTACAGTGGTATGGGGTAGAAGGTGGATGCGCCGACTCGTCAAACAAACTCTTTGTTTGTGTCTGCATCGATCAGCTTTTCGCGCAGCCAGGTGACAAATGTCACCATGGCGACCCCAGGAACAGTCAGCGCATGCGAGATGCATCTCGATGCATATTGATCTTCTTCATCGCATGCAAGTGGCGCCATAATCGCGCCCAGCGGAGCGCCTTGAATGTTTAAATATGGCGGTCCCGGGCGACGCATGCGAGATGCAATCCTCTGCATATCGATCTGATGCACACTCATACAGGTGGACTACTTCCTAGACTGTCACCATGGCAACCTAGGCTAGACTCGTGATGCACTTTGTATTGATCCGCCTTCAAGGTTCACATCTATTCTAGGAACATACCTACGGGGATACCTACTTAGGTGTCTATGGAATAAAAAGGGTGATGTATTTTGTTTTATTATAAAACACAGCAGAACTTTGATTACACTCAAGAAAATTTAGCACGGTCCCCGATAATGTAAATAAATAAATTATATTTACTAGAATCTGGGCTTATACAGAAGTTGAAAATACTTAAATTTACTGAAAGTAGGTACAAGCTAGTATTAATTGGGGCGAAGATTTGAAACATTAAACAATCTAATAAATAATTATTATTTGAGCTGTATACTCGAGGATATTGCTGCATTTTCTTAAATATAGTAAATGTCGTGTAATTCATAAATGTTAATATTTTTCATCACTCCTTAGAAATTCCCTTCCCTTTCTCAGAGTGTTGCCTTCAAATTCAATTTATTTAGGTTGCTCTGCAATATATTTAAGTTTATTATTATAATAAATTCTAAAGATGTTATGTAAAAAATCTTTGTAATTCCACTGCTATCAGCACATCTTTTCCAGATGCATGGTTTTCTGAGGCTGCTATGGCGGGGATAAGAATACAATGAGTTTCGTAATAAATACATACCTAGGGATATTTGAGTAACCAAGGAGAGAAGGGGTTGGTGGTATTTTTTAATTTTTTATGTATAATTTAGTGGCTAAATATGTCATATAGATGTTTATATATGTATATAAGATTTTCTGTTTACTCTTCTTTATAAATATCCATCCCTATAAAACGATGATGGGCGAGACTGATATACTGGTAGGAGATCATCAAAAAATACCATTGGGTTTTGTTCGATTGATTTAAGTGCTGCCTCACACAAACCTGAACATTTTTACTTGTAATTTTTGATATTTTCTTTCTTACAGCCATAATGGGTTATTGGGACAAAAATAAAAAAAAACTATATTATATTTTTAATAATATTTTTGTAATAATAATTTTGTTTAAATCGAACCTAACTTTAGTATTATAAACTGAATTGTATTCTTCAGGGTCTTTATAAGTGTTATTGAAATTATGAAATCAAATACATATATCAAGTATGTATAGTGTATATGTGAATAAGGCCCGAGCAATAAATTTACAATACAGTTGAGTTAGAAAGGGTTAAGTTAAAATAACATCATATAACCTGCATTAAAAAAAAATTGAATGATAAATTTATTTATAGCTATTTCATCACCATGCAACTTTTTATTAGTTGTCAGATGCACACTCGGTTTTGTTTGCTATCGAAAGGAACTATTTTTGGATTATAGACTTAATAATTCATAACTACCACCCAATAATTATTAATAAAAATGTACACAAAAAATACTAACAACATTATAACAAGGCAGCATCATATATACAAGTCTCCACATCCCTATATTATGTTCTCAACCTATAAAATGATCTTATGAGTTCAAAATAATTTTCAGCGTATGAGATTGGTATAAAGTAAAACATAAGCTTTTCAGTACATATCTCCTTTATTATATTAAATATAAACCAATTATTACAAACGATAAATGGCAATCAAGAAAAAGTCTTTTGCATCATTACTTACAAATAAACATCATTGGTAATTAGTACAGTAAATGAATATTGTTGCAATAGATACATAATTTTTTTTATATAACTTTTAAATATAATAATAATGCATTTGTAATACAACTAATGTGAATACTATAAGCATAATTCAAAGTGAATACATATTACACGAAGATATTTCTTAAATGTAACAATTACTTTTTAAATAATAAAGCACACTTAGTGAAGAGAAATTAATGAAATATTAACTAAAACTAATCTAATTCATATTATAGTTTTCAAGGGTATTTATAAAGTAAGTACATAATATAAGTTATATTATGTTATAATAGACACCTTTCGTATATCAAGTTGATAATAAATATCAGTGTTTTACTACATATGAACTACTTAATACTAGGCAAAAAAATTAACAAAAAATCAGTTTTTTGTGTTGTTTTCAAAACAGTTTAATATCTCAGATTAATATTGGAATATATTTTTCTTTCTTAAGAAAATTATCATATGATGTGTATCACATAGTATTTAAAATATATATATATATATATATTAATTGTGCAAGGTTTCAGTGTTTGAAATTCTTTTTGGAAAAACCATTTACAGTATTAATAATACATTATATATAATACTTTTTATAAGACAATTTTATGTAATATCAAATAAAACTGATACACTTAACTCCCAGTTTACATTATCGATATGATCTATTCAAAAATGCCTCAAAGAATTTTTAAAAACTGATAATGAAAAAATAGAACAGTGTATATGTTTCAAAAAATATATTCTAATCCTTTTTGTTGTATCTTAAGTTTATGAAAGAACTCTTTAAAAATCACAGCATCGTTTAATAATAAGAGCCTTTTCTCAGAACAATCTACTTGAATTAAGTATTTAATACATGCAAGGCATGTAGGAAATTTCAAAAACGAATTGTATTACTGTTATGCATTGCAAAATTAAATATGAAAATTATTGTTTTTTGTTTTCATTTATTCAATGATATTTAGGAGCTGTGTTTTAAAATACAGTAAACAGGGAGTGCTGTGTAAATGTATACAACAGTATTTAGTATAATAACAATATAATAACACCTTAGCTACGCCCTTAGTGAAAATAAAACAAACAGTTATTTCTTTGGTAACATAAAAACATAATATTTATAAACAAGCAGTTGAAAAATAGCCATTTTAAACTTAAAAATAATACATTTGTAGTCTGTTGAGACATTCCATGGTTATCGCGCTTATTTTAATGATATCTTATATAAAAATACTTTTACAGAATTTTTACTAAATATTAATGAATGTACTTTTAATTTTAACCGCTTCACGGTTTTATTCTCCCATAGGTGAGAAATAAATCTGTGCATTGCTGTTACTTACCAAAACAAAATAACCATTACCAAGTAATTTGGAGATGGTCCAGGGTAATCAAGCAGCTTTTATGTTTAAATAATAAAAAAAAAATACATTGCATTTTTTTTTATTGACCAGGTTAAATTGACACAGGTTTTCATGGTAAGATCAACAAAAAAAAATGTGAAAGTACATAATCAATTGCCTTTTATGAGAAGGAGTAGGATGGACCCATAAAAAATTATTCGGAAACGCTTTTATTTTATTGATTTATTTTTATTTTATTCAAAATGAAAATAAATATCTTCAGGATGTAAGCGGTCAACAAACTTGAAATATTTATTTGGCAAATAAAACTATATAAAAAGATTATTTAATAGCTTTTTCTCAAAATTTTTACTTAATTTAGAATGAGACTGAAAATCTGCAGTTTTTAAAGGGTTGAAAAAATAAATATATTGTTTTGTGATAAAGAAATTATTGAAAGCAGATTATTTAAAAAAAAAGGTTTTTTTGGAATGATTTTTGCAAAAAAAATAAACCCTGAAGTGGTGAAGGGATAAATATCAAATAAAAGGAAATAACTAATTCAAAGTAAATCTACAAAAAACCGTGAACAATTAAGTGAGATACAAAGAATATTAAAATGAATCATGTAATTTCATTTAATTATATTCGCTGTACACAATATTAATAATAAACAAAAAATTAATTAAATCATTTTGGCATTTAAATAATGTAATAATGAAAATCTAGCGCTGCACATTACAAATAATGATAAGAATTTTCAAATCATTTCAGTCTTTATTCAATTATAAACAAAAGATTCTTTTTTCACTTTTAAACAATATCTCCATAAAGGTTTCCAACTCTATACTTCTTAATTATACCTTTAACAATCACTACCTCAATTATTACAACAGTAGTTTGGCATTATTTAAATTTAACTTAGAGTACTTGTATTACATTAATACAAATATTTTAGGTATGATGAAACATTTCAACAGTTAATGCAATTTCGATAAACAGATAAAAATATCACAAATTAATGAGATTTTAAATACAAATTATCAATGTTTCATCTTCTCTAATCATCCATATTCATAAATGAGTGTGGTCTTTCTTGAGCATTTTGAATGTTATCAGCTAAAATTCTGGCAACATCTATGGATGAATTTAAAACGTAAGCATGACAAAACGGTTTCTTCTCAATGTGCAAATTTGGCAAACGCTGAGCCAAATCTCTAAATAAATGACCGGGGGCCCACCCGTCGTTTTCAGAATACATAATTTTTACTTTATCTTGATGAATTTGTAAATTGTTAATATCAAGCTCCTTCACTTTATCCATTTCATCGTAGGCCATGAAAAGTACTTTTCCTATCACTGAAGGACATAGATAACTCAAAACGGTTGGTACAAACCTATGTGGAATACTTTTATAAGCGAAATAACAACCAATTAAAAATTTCTTAACGCCAACTGGAAGCAGGTTTAAAAGAAACATGCCAAATGTGAGTATCGGATTTATACGTCGCGCTACTTGGTTTATCCAAAACCCATTGGGTGTTAGTGCCATATGTTGGAGAGTAGGGAAGAGTAGGTTTACAGACCATATTTGGGGACCGATGTAGCTGTCTTTTAACAATTCCATTGCCATCCATGCTCCGATGGAATGGCCAATTATATGTACTTTTGTAAATTTTTCAATGAACATTACAATAAACTCCCTTTTATGCTGTAGCTGTCCTTCCAAGTTGAACAGCTCCTCCCTGCCTTTAGTGCCACCAATGGGTCCCCAGCCTTCATCTTCATGTCCCGGCGGTGGTTCTTCATGTCCTGCGTGACCTGGAAATATAATAAAAGCTGTAATTATCTCATATTTCATTATGAAATATAGAAGATGTTGGGTATTTAACAATTACACAATATTATGAAATTATGTTATGGGTGTGGATTTTGTGTAGAGATATATATTACTTCATTTAAATGATATCCACCATTCAGTAAAATGTATCAAAAGTTATAACATTAAATTAAGAATGAGACATTTTGCTATTGTTCATAATAGAAGATAAAATACATTATAAAATAAATCATTAATATATGAATCAAAATTTAACAAAAAAAAAATAGTATTCCATTTTGCTAGTGGTTTTAACCTTTTTGAGGCCACATATTAGTTATGATAGATAATAAGGTCAGTTTTCAAAGCACCTAACCTTATTTAGCTCATCTGGAACATTCCCGCTGAGCATCAGTTACGAATCATTGTATTATTGTAAAAGCACATGTGTTACTTATTTAGAATATCAGACAATGTATATTGATCGTTATAAAAAATATTCGAAAATTTAATTTGCCAAACTATTTACTGATGATTGCACAATAAGAACACGAGTTACATTTTGGTAGATTCCACTAAATGATTTTTAAGCCATCTTTAAAAAAAATAACAATCAAAGATGAAATGGTTTTCAATAATCATAGAAAAAGGATAAATTATTAGATGTAAACGGAATATTTACCTATAATCCACACTGGAATATTGGTGAGGCGGTGTAGTTCATCCAGGTGAGGATAATAGAATTCTACGACTCCCGGGTTTCCAGGAAGAAATATAATGACCTCAGAAGGACTATCGTCTTCGACCCACCGGCCCCAGGAGGCGACATGTGTCCAGACGTTGTTAATTTCTAGATAACCGTGTAGCAACCCAGATGACATGTCTTCCGAAAATAATATACTTCAGGCAGACTACAGGGTTCAAAGATCTCAGGTATTTATTGTACCATTAATTTATTATCGATTTGTGATAAATGCGGATTCTGTCTCCAAACGTCACCGGCACGTTTCACTGCTGTCTGAACACTGTCTGTGAAACACGCCTGAAGTTAGCTATCATAAACTTTAACCTGTTGGATATTCTTGCCATTTAAAATATTATATATTAATAAATAATTATATTTTAGATACCTAACATCTATTAAGAAATTAAATTAACTATAGACATGAAGATTATTGTATATATTTAAAAAAAAAACAGAATATATCAAAATAACTTTTTTTTTTAACATGAAATAACTTATTACTTAAATATACATATACTAAACATAAAATTCTTTTTTCAACGCGTCAATCCAAGCACAAAAATAACGGCAGAAGCGGGATGCGAACCGCGTACCTTGGAATCCAACTATGCCCAGGTATTCATACCGCTCTAATAAAATAATATTCTAATAAAAATTAAAAAATTAATTAATGAAATAACGTATTTAAATTTGTTGATTTTTTGTCTAAATTTATTACCCATACATAAAAATCAACACAATGGCGTAAATAGTGTTTTTACCACCCATGATGTTCCTTGAATATTATTTTCACCCACAAAACGTTATTTTAAGATTATATTTTGTAATCTTGACACATCTAGTAATTCAAATTTGCTTTTATAATAAGATTTATCACTAACTAAGTCTATTTATCTATTTAAAAAAATAACGACAAATAAAACACTCTAAAATAAATATATACGTTTAATAATATACCTAAAAAATATATACCTACAATCCAATAAAACTCCCTAACCTCTGAATTGACAGTTTAATGCGGCCTGCACCATAATTGAAATAGTATATGGATATGTTGAATTATAAATGACTTCACTAGGCAGATTATAGCATTCATTTTAAGACAGTTGAATTGTTTTGTTTCAAAGGGATAGAAGAAAAATATATATTTATAAGTATTAAAAAGTATTAAAAAAAAAAACAAAATTCCGACAATCTACCCTCAGCAGTCCTATTACAACCCCAAGTAATAAATAAGTGGTAATTTTACAAAGATATATATTTTCTAATACGAATTTTATAATTAAATTTATAAATATTATTAATATCACATAAAATCAAATATCATACATTATACATATATCATTAGAAAATATGAAGTCAACAACATATATATTTTTTTGTAGAATAAATCAGCAGATACACATATTAAATAAAATCTTTTAAAAATATATGGACGGCGTTTTAATATAAATATTTAAAATAGGTTTATGTACAAATAATCAACAATTGTATTGATGTACTCTCTAAAAGCGATGACGAAACAGCCATGCCATCGCTTAAAGATGTTTATATTATGTATTAAATTGTGAGGCCGAAAATTATTGGAATTTTCCTAAGACTGCACTTACAGAATATTATATGTACATAGTTAGTTTGTTAAATGATATATTTGATTAACAAAACAATAATTATAATTTTCTTACATTATTCTTAATCAAATTTATTCTGTAAATTTGGTTACCTATTTATTTATTATTTTTGTTTATAATTTATGGCACCAGTATGTACCATTCATTTGATAAAAAAAATCCTTATCAGGAGCTCGTTACTGTATTAGGTTGCTTAGTGGTCATGACCGAAGCTCCTAAAAGCAGACTATCGCTCTTTAGTTAATAACGACTTAATTTTGTGTTGTTGTTTGTCTTTTTAATATTTTATCAATAATTGGCTTGGGGAAAAGAGATAAATAATAAACTATTAGAAGTAAAAAATATCCTTGCCATCATCCGGAGACAAATATTACATTAATAATGCATATTCTCATTGCTTCTAGTGGCTAGTAAAAACCAATTTCATAGGGGCTTTGTTGTTGTGGCCTGCCTAAGCCTTGTAAGATTCACTGGATATTTTACTTAAATTTGTTTGACATTTGAGAAATATGCTTCACTAGGAAGCATTTGCTTTAGTCAAATATTAAAGGTTCTTAACCATTTAAACTTCAGGCGCACAGCCATTGTTATAAATAATATAGCCGTTTAAAGATGATAAAGATAAATAATTCGGTAAATTAACCAAATTATTGTTAACAAAATCTTATTCTCCAAAATCACTCTTTACTTGGGCATATTGCCACTATACATTTATTTCAGCTGCCATAATCTGGCCCAAGTGATGTCATCTCTGTACCCGAAACACCAACATGTACATAGTTAGGTACTAAGTAAATTTACTACTTTAAGTATGGAATCCAAGGCGTGTTTGGGCCTTTGTTAATCAGCTTATTTTAGAGAGTTTAGATGATAAACCCAATGCTCTCGATACCTGAATCGTTCTGGTTCTTAAGGCCTAACCTATAATATAAAAATATTGTGCGCCACAGTAAAAAACGCATTTCTACTTATTGAATGCTTTGATAATAGAACTGATACTCTCATAAGTTCCTGTCGCAAATCCAACTAGACCGATAATAATAATCCATGCATTCTTTAACACAATAGTTGTAGGTATGCCCTTTGGCAATTGACTCATGGATACCAATTCAAGTATCGGGGGGAACAGCAGAGCCAGAGCTGTGCTACTCACTGCTCCAACAAGCGATATGAATAGTCCGAGCTGTGGAATCGCCTCGGCGAGGATAACTGAAAAATTAAAATATTTACATATTGTTAGAACTAGTTCATCTATAACAATCAAATAAAAAAGCACTAGTTACCATAGGTGTATCAGAGAAAAAAACGTTTTTTTGTTATCGCTTTCAAGTGGTCAGTAGTGCTTCAACAGTCGAACTTTTACAAAGTGTTTTGTGCTGTTACCTTGACTACATACATATACATGAAGTGAATTGGTATTTGTGAATAAAAAATACAAAGTTATTTAGGAAAAAAAAAGATGAAATATGTTACCAGATAAATTTAACTTATATCTATTTATGATCACAAGGAGGTTTAAATGATGAACGCACGGTCAATCGGAGCAAGATTTACAAAATATTATATGTTCGTAGCCGTATTCTCACTTTTGCAAACATTTAAAAACGAGATTACTTCAATTAATTGTCAATATAGCCCATAAATTTAAGTCAAAATAATTCAAGAATAAAAGATACTCTACTACATTATAATTATTATGTATCCTCGTAAAAATAACTGAATTTATAAATACCATGATATAATTAATTTTTTTTAATTTTTATTAGAATATTATTTTATTATTTCAATATTCTAATCTACTTTTATAGATCATTGACTATATTACAATATTATTAGGCATAGCAATGGCGTGATTCGCCGAGCGGTATGAATACCTGGGCATAATGGTTGGTTTCCAAAGGTCCGCGGTTCGCATCCCGCTTCTTCCGTTATTTTTGTGCTTGGATTGACGCGTTGAAAAAAGAATTTTATGTTTAGTATATGTATATTTAAGTAACCATGATATAAGTTTGTTATGTAAAAAGTTATTCTTCAAATACCATATACATGTAGGTTTATCGACCCAGTGTTAATGCATATATTCGATTTGAATAAAATATATCGTTCGTTGTACTTACAGGTCAGCACGACTAAGAGTGTTCTTAGAAAATTTTCAACCATGACCGGGTGCCCGAAGGGCCCCGCCATAACTTTCAATCCTGGCCAGATGATGTCAATAGGAACATAGAATTGTATAGGATACGTAAAAACAATTCCCACAGCCAAAATTCCTTGCACCACAAGTCCCACACTGAAAAAAAGTTTTATTTTGATTATTTTCGTTCGAATTGATTTTCATTCCAAGAGTAAACAACATTTACAACAAACATCAACAATTTCCATGGAGGAGAAATACAGTAACAATAACAAACAATATAAACAATAACGCCAAATTTCCAGCATCTGTTTGTTTTGTTGTAAAGACAAGGCTCGTCTTTAGTGAAAATATAGGGAAATTGGCAGATAAAAAAATGGTTTAAGCTATCATGAAGTTAGTGGCCTTTGGAGAATTTAGAAAACATTTATAAGGTTTATTCTTCATAAAGCTGTGTAAATGGACATGGGATGATCAGGCAGTTAGAAATAAATGGTCTATGACTCTGGAAGGTCGGGAAATAAAACTGTTATTAGTAATAAATGTATGAATGTTGTTAGAGTAATTTAAGAATAGTTACATATTATCTGCTGGAAGATTCAGTGTGAGGCTTCCTTGAACATCTTCGCCCCACTTGAGGTAGCCTAGAAAGCCAACAGTTATCATGAGACAAGTAACTACGGTCATTCCGATATTTAATACGCCGAACGTCTTTTGGAAATCCTCAGGTTTTTTCATTTCATTTTTCAGAGGCAGAACCTGCAATCGAAATTGAATAATATACATTATTAGTAAAATTAAAAATAATCTGTATACATAATAAACGATCGAGTTAACCCTCTAGCGCCGAAGAAGTAAGTTTTCTTATAATAGCAGATTACTCCATAAGCTCAAGAGGCTCGGAACCTCGAAATCTTAGTGGCGCCAAAAATTACACAATGAACGTTTAAGCTTTTTATTTTGAGGCAGATAAAAGTACAGCGCTAGTCACTCTTAATTCCGTATAAGCTCCTAATTTGTAACTCTTACGGTACTCTGACATCTTATCGAAAAGGTTTTTTTCCATTGTACACATAGGTTAAATTTCATCGAGTATGTTGCAAAACAAAAAAAAATGTAAGAAAAAAACTGTGTCGTTTTCTTTGTAAGTATATGGTAGAATACGCCTGAAGTCTATAAAACGCACAATCAGCCATTGTCCCCTTGATAAAGGCTTTTAAAATAATTCATCCTTATTTGTGCAAATTAAATTAAATTTATGAAATTTATTTCACGGTGATTGTTAGGAATGTGTATAAAATCGACGTTTCACTTACTAGTCCAATCCCTTCAAAAGCGTAAATAGCTGTTCCAAAGAACAACGGTAAGCGATTCCAGTCTGCCATGTATCTTCTGGTTGTCACAGATGGCAGGTCGAGTGTGGCAAAGTAAAGCGTTATTGATATGCCGATTATCATCAAAACATTTGCTAAAGTCGATACTGGAGCCAGATATTTTAAATTTCTCACTAAAGATGCCAATAAAATAGGAAGAAAAACGATTGCCATGTGGACGTGAATATCCAAGACAACATCATAATGGTCCATAATCTGTAAAAAAAACATATAAGTTAGTCATTAAATCTTGTTTCGAAAAAGGCATTACTATATTTGTATCAGATATAGTTATACGAGTATACTGATATCAGACATCACGTGTATGACGTTGGTATCTAAACTTTGATACTAAGAATATGAAAAGCTCATAAAAATACTCAACGAAAATTCGGTTCTTAATTTGAATTTGAATTTTTTGAATATTTGTGTTATTTTTCAGTTATCTTCAAATGTTTCCTAACGTTTTTTTCTTCGGTTATTTAGGAGTGTGTCGCAAGAGTGTTTCTCTCGGTTCATTCATCTCGTGGTTTTAAGACAATTTTCGTATTATCTTTTATTTTTTAAATAGGAGTAACGTCTAGTGCTGTGCCTTCTTTTAAAACAACATTGGAATAAATAAATATGACAACTCTCCCATATACTTAATTTTATATATCATGGTTATGGTGCTGTGAATTTATAAATAACACACCACAAGTATTCTATAAATTCAGAATTTTAAAGAATAGGTGTTTTTGACTATGGATTTTATTTTTTCTATACATTATTTAAGCACCTCTGCTTTTGAATATGTTTCACACAACCTTTTTCATGTTAGTAGAAATAAAGACGAAGTAGACACAGCAGAAGCCAAGTTGTGTGACGCAGAGGAAGAGGTTAACGAGACGTCGCGCGAGAGTTGCCAGCGGACGAAGTCGAGGAGGGCCAGTAGAGAAGCACAGCTCTACAGTACTTGCGAAGTCTAAAGGAACCTGCGTCGATGTCCGCCGCTGCATTTCCAAGGAGCAATTCATCTGAAAAAAGCAAATACAATATTAAATTCGTAACGAGCATTTATTGGCCGGAATTCGATGACTTATTTTCAGTCTTATTTAAGTTTAAGACAAGTAGAAGTTATCAAGACAAACATAAGTATATTTAAAAGAAATGGTATATTTTTACTTTGTTCTACAGATGTTTTAATTAAAAAAAACAATCATTACAAGGGATAAAACTGGGTAAAAAAATAATTCTACAATATGAGTATATCTTTAAATTTAAAAAGTTGCAGTAGGCTCTTAGGACGATGAAGTAGGGCTGAACGGTATATATAAAAAGTATTTGTGACATTTGTCTAAAGATTGTGAACATTGCAAGTATATATTTATCTGTTTTTTGATGAGATCTAGATTATATGAAGGAAGAAACACGAATTTTGGAAGATAATATAACATTAAGACATAATAACATTAAGTTAAATGGATATTTTTCAACAAGTCTGTCGGTTGTGAGTGGGTGCAGGAAGGTTTATTTTATGAAAATATATATTTTATACTATACTGCCACCAGTAACTGGATTATTATTTTTACTACTGAATGGAGAAATTACCGCTTTGTGATATTTTCTCATGCCCTTAACCTTTTTATTTTCATTATTACACTAAAAATATTGATAGTTAAATGTACAACATGTGAAATAATAATTTTACCAGCAAATGTTGACTATGCACACTTATCACAGCCAAAATGAGCGTCGTTATAGAACCAAAGACGAGTCCTGCGTTCTTAAAAGCGTCTCCCATAGCGAACATACCGGAACCCACATTTCCACGGAACAGATGGGTCAATGTCTCCAAATACCTAATAGAAACAAAAACAATTAAAATTGTTAAATAATTATTTATATTATTATTAGATTGAGTAGATCGAGAAGTAATACGACTACTGAAAAATATACGTGAAGTTATATTGTCTTGTGTATTTATGTCATTCTCTGCAGTTAAGTTAAAGTGTTTGGGTACATAAGTAACTTTAGAACGTTAATGCGTTACATTTTATAGTATGAACATGACTGAATGAAAAACCATTTGATCGATATAAGTATAATCTGGTATAGTCGTACAAAGTTATACGAAAGCCCATTATTTTCGATTCGATTTCATATTTACATTTGTTCAAACTTTGAAACGTTACGCGTAAACGTTCTAATCAGGACAGGTTACGATTTTATGTAGGATAGTTTACTTACGACGTAGGATGCGTAACATAAAACCCGTGGCTGCCATGCGTCTGTTCGCTGGCTTCCGCAGGGTTTACTTTCTCATCTGTTTTGTGGTCGATGGTTAAAACCTCTGGACCTTTAATCTCTAATGTAGACTTGTGAAAACCTACATTGCTGTTAGAAAAAAGTAGACAAAAATGTTTTAATTTGCAAGTTTATTTTACCAAAGTAAAACTAAATATATATTGATGGAAATGTAGTTTTGATTACGGAATAACTTATTAATGCTGGCATGTGTGTTGATGTATAAATTTAATTTTCGGCAATGAAGCAAGGAAAAACCGAAGGATATATGGCCAAACGGATATCTGACTGAATGGATATTTGGCCGGAAAGACATTTAGTCGAACGCACATTTGTTCGAATGTACACTGTTCAGAATGGACATTTGACCGATTTTTAAATTTAATTATTTCATAAATTATAATTACATTAATTTGAATTACTGTGTAATTACTCCATTTTAGTTACTTTATTTTTTCACAACCAAAATTTCTACATGAGAAAAAACATAATCGTAGATGTACAAGAATATTAATTAGTTTTTTTTGTTTTGTTTTAATAAATTATTGTATTTTTGAAATGTGCTATAGATTTTTGTATCAGCGACGGATGACTATATTAAAAAATGATTACATACATTTATTTATACAAGATGCTTACTCATGATCGGTTATATTTTTTTTATACAACAATAAAAAATTTCATAATATTAAATATTCTCTATCTAAAATTATACTACTTTTAATAAGGGCTTACTTTTATATTATTCAGTACAAACGAGATTGCATACCTAATTATGTAAATATACAGTAATTTAAAATTAAATATTTAAATACGGAACATGAAATGAATGCTATCTCATAAAAATAAAACTTAATAAATAAAATATTATTAATGTGGTAATAGTAGATTTACGTTTTTTATGTTTCTCCGAGTGAATAGTAATTAAATTCACAATTTAATAAATAATTACATTCTTTGAAGTAATACTGAAAAGAAAATCTGCTATACATTTTATACGGTGAAACTAATGCTTTATATTTAAAATGTAAAGCAAGAAGGCAAAATGAAGATTTTGAAAAGGTTTTCATTTGAAAGTAAATGTAAGTTGTAAAGAAAGCATAATTAATTGCGTTTATTATAAACTATACCCACACGAACTTTTAAAACTCATTAGTAAATGCTTATTTGTTGAAGCGTTGTTGACCGTGACCTACAATATATAGGTACGTCTTTCAATTTATACTAGAACGACTATTCAATGCATGTATGTGTTTTTAAAAAATTTATAATAGAAATAAAAATATATTTTCAAACTATTTATTTAACTTATTTAATAATTGTGATCATATAACATAAATATAAACATACAATAATAAAATAACATAAAATGTTTAATTAACTCGCTCCAAGCTCTATCACTACTGTTAAGTATATTATTCATAATATTACAATAAAACACCATTTATTTAAATAATATTAATCGTATAACGATTGTAATAGATCATAAATATATTAAACTGTTGCGTCAACTTATTTAAAAATACATACATAACTTTATATAAGGCAGATTAATAAATCGCGAGCCAGAATACATTTTTTTTTTATAATTTGGCTAAAATAAAATTATTTTGGCCAAAAATTATTTACTCGTATTTAAAACTTGAAACATGAAAGGCTGGGATTGTCATGAAAAATGGATTACAGTGTGTTAACTGATTCATTATGCATAGTGAGAAATGTATGATACGAGTTTGTTAAGAACTAACTTCCTTAATGATTATTATGCGCACATATTTCTGTTCAATCGCGCTATAATTTATAAGCAGTTCCATTGTAAACATAATATTTTAATTATAATAATAACATATGATTGTCAATAATGTAAAAATAGTAAAAGATAAAATTACCTCTACAATTATGAAATAAATCTGAATACACGGTAAGAGTTAATATTGCTTTACTCGTTAAATTTGCTACTTTAATCTAGATATATTATTTTATGTAACAAGGAATAATGACGGACTATTTCATAGTTACAACTGCTGAAAATATTATTTGTTCTATCTTATATATTTTTATTTGACATTCAGTCTTTAATGTGCCGGCGGGTATAGCTCAATGGTCAAAACATTTGCTTGGCAAGCCAAAGATCGTGGGTTCGATCCGCGACGAAGATTAAAAAAAAAGATTTTTAATAAATTTCTGAGCTCTAAAATACCCCCGGTTAGTGTGAATTTAATCCCTCACCCGTAAAATGCCAGTCATAGCATATGAATCGAAATTGGTGGTAGACGAAAGTCGTCTCGCAGAACCACCCATTCATAGTAAATTCCTGTAATAATAAATATGATTCGTGAATGTTGGGCTGTAATCTATGACGTTGGCGGAACAACACTTTACATGCAACGCTTAACCATATGTAACATGGTAAGCGTCATAGAATCCACAAATGAGACTTCAGCATCATTATCACCATCTGTCGGTATTCTCCTGTATGTGTTAACATAAAAAATAAAAATAATGATTTGTGTGCTTACTGTACACGGAAGTAATAAATTGTATCTTAAAAAAAATATATAGATGTTTCTAATGATATAATTTGTTTAATATTACAGATCAATCACAAAACATGTTATACGTTCATAAATATAATTAAAAATTATTTAAAATAAATTATTAAAAATTCTAGGGGGCTCACCCCACCTTACGCGGCTCAATAACGGATAGAAATAAAGGCACTTGTGAAAATAGTAATAATAGTGAAAAAACCAGGGTGTCAAATATTTTGAAAAAAGATTATTTGAATTTCGACAATTCGTGTATTTAGTGTAGTTGGGGAGTGTTTTTTAAAAACGATTAAGAATACTTAAACTAACTAAAGAAAAAGATAATAAATTATTGCTTATAAATAAATATTAAAATAATATTATTATATATATATTAATTTATTTATTGTATACCAATAATATTCTTAAGACAGTTTAATGTGCAGGATTGTTTTCCATCACAATTAAATACCCAACAAAAGACAATTTATTTTTAGTGAATGTATGAATAATTCCGTTATAATTAATTAATTTACGTCCGCTCTTAGATTTTTGATGATTGTTTTTTATCAAAATATATTTTTGCAATATTTCATCTAACTAATTTAAGGCACAATTACGAATCAAAGATCGCAATTAAGATATATGAAACACGAAAGCCGACATAATATTTTTACTATACTTAAACTAAAGAAACTTCTAAGAGTCCATGGAGCGAAGCTTTATACCCTTAATCTTAGCTTATAGATACACTATTGTATTAAAATAAACGGTACAGGGGTCGCAGGAACCTGTCAATGTCTCTGTTGACTTGCCGATAGAATTTTCGCGAGTTGTAGCGATCGCGATCGTTTCGTATTCTATCGGGGACGGATCCCCCGAGGGGTCCAGTAGAATCTTGCGGACTTGACTGAGGACGCGGAGCAAAGAGGGATTCAAGAACTGGAAACAACACTTGAAAGAAACCGGGTCTCTGAGAACCTTCTTGATAGTAACCATCGTCACTTTGCGAAGGTCGAATCGGTCTGTGCGGCCTGTGTGGTCTTTGTGGTCGGTTACCACCAAGACATCCGCCACTGCTGCCTCCTAGGTAGTTGTTGGTATCACCCAAGATATCAACGTCGTTGTAATAAAGGTTGACGAGGGATTTGTCATTGTCAGGGGGTGGCGCGACACGGTTCGTGGCGCAAAGCCTGTGTCGGCGTCTCGATAAATCCTCCTGCGAGGAGAAGTCATCTGTTTCAGCACCATTGTCATCTACCACTATGATGGCAAGCCCTGTGCCCATTAAGCAGCAAAACGCAAGCAAAAACTGAAAACATTTCATCTAATATAATATAAATAACTCATAACGTTATTTATATTTTAAGCATTCACTTTAAAATACATATTGAAGAGATATATTAATTGTACCTTGTTTCGACATTAATCACTTTTTGCATTGCTTAATCACAGACTTGAAGATCGTGGTTTCACACACTTTTCTTGCTTTTCTTCATGAATTACAAAAACGTACGTTATTACAAGTAAATAATTGACGAAGACAATGTTGAGTGCGAAACAATCTTCTAATCTGTGATTAAACAATGCTCAACGTGATCCCTGTAAAAACAAGGAAAATTGTATTTATCAATTCAATATAACTATTAATGTTGTTATATAGTTAATATATCCTAGTGATTTTAGAATTTTTTTCATTTACAATGATTTTTGATTAATTATGCCATCTTTTAAGGTGCATGCATTTACACATTGGTAGTTATAAAAATATTATCACTCAATTAATAAAAAGCTTTTTTTAAATAACTTCTTAGCTTTTTTTTAATTACAGAAACCAACAAAAAAACACGAAAAATTTAATAGAATCTGAATGTTTTATTGATATTTCTAACGAATAACTTTAATAGTTCAGAAATATATAATATGTTTCTTACACTGAAATTCATTTTGATATGAAACGTATGTAACGATTGTTTCTTCGAATAAGACTGACAGTAAACTGAACAACAGGAGTTCAATAAGTTCGCATTTTGTGGAGAGAGAAAGTCAATGTGGGAAATGCTATTACAAAATAAGTAAACTTACATATATTATATCCCATGCTATACTAAGTTGTGCCAATTATTATGAGGTAATAATATGTGGGAGTCGAATGGTTCTGACATCAGTAGGATTCAACGGTATATATTGATGATTTTTACGTTAGGCTAATCCAGAAGTTATCAACGCCAATATAATAATTATAAATACAACTCTATTGTTAGTTACTTTCAACTTAAAACTCAAATTAAATATGAATTATAATTATGCAGTTTCACCGATAATTTTCAGGTAATGGTCGAAACATTAAATAGATATTTATATCGGATTTATTATTCTTCTCTATATTAATGGTATAAACTTTTATATTTACTGACCGATAGTATATTTTCTGTGATAACTGACTACAATACACGCATAAATGAATCGATGTTCTTTTTACTATTACGAGGAAGTTAGACATTAAATAACACTACTATAATTTATTACAATTACTTTTTAATGTACAGAATAACCTTTTGAATAGATACAATAATAAATGAACCTTACGTTTACTAATTAAAGATTATCATTTTGTTCCCAGAAATATCTTACTTCTTAGAACCTATTAGCTGCCAGATTTTACAAAAGTGAAGAAAATTGGCCAAAGATTCATTTTCAGCGTCACAGTTATTTATAATTTTAATTGTTATTAAAAAAAGAACAAATAAAATTATTTAGTTTGATTATATATTCATTTTTAAGTGATTTACGTGTTTCAGACTCCATCAAAACCATTTTCAGTAATATCACAGATATTGAATTTATGGCTATTGTACACTGGCTCCGTTGTATAAAGTTAATTATATGCTCATTGCCCATGTATAATTGTAAGAAGATTAAAAAAACAATCATTATTAGATCACAAATGTCACAATGCTCGCGTGTTGGTTGGATTCACTTCCTTAGCCACGATTATGAGATTTCTGCGATAGAATTAACATAAACAGGGATATGGGAGAATTTTAAAAATTGATTCTGCAGTACTTCTCATTTAAATCAAATTATATCCAGAGTAAAAACAAGAGTGATGATGTTTTATTTTATTCAAAAGATTGGAAAACGTTAACTGACTATTACGTTTTCATCTATGACATAAATATTATTTATTTAATTTATTATTGAATGTTTTTATGATTATCCGTAACTTACATCATTGAATCAGAGAAAACAGTTAACCGAAAACACGGTAAAACTAATATATTAAAAAAAAACCCTTTTATGCTTTGAAAGGTTAAGGTATACGAGTATATTCACTTTTTTTTTATTGGGCAGAAGAAGATTAAAGATAGTTATTTATAAATTGCAATAATAAACTACGTAGGTAGCACCTCAAAAATAATTTATACTAGCTACAAATAAACGGAGAATAATTTATCCTCACAATACATATCATCTATCAAGTTGGATAATTTGAACTCGGACTTCAATTGGCTGAAAGATTCATCTCTCAGTTTGCACCACACTCTAAATTTCCAGAGAATGCAATAATAAGTGAAAAATAGTTAATCAAATGTATTCCAAAATAACAGGATTCTGGTATTCACAATAAAGCTCGCACCGATTGTATGTAAATATGGAGTAAGAACTCAACTCTGGCTTAAAAAGTAAACATTTAATCAAGGTACACACTTCAAACAATTAAAGGGTGAATATTTACAAGTGTGTATACATTTTGACGACACCTGTATTGAATACGGTATGTACCTGTACCTTTTGTGCAATTTGGTCCGAATGAGGCATGCGAAACATTCGGTCGCGAACACCCACAACGAAGTTGCTCAAGTCATCGGCTATTGGATCAGCGCCTACTTCAGCCTGCTGTATCCATTCCGCGGCGGACATTAATCAACACAAAGAAGGCAAAAAAAACAAAACCGGCGTGACACCGTGATGCTTAAAAAGGCGCCAAAAAATTACGAAACTCGAGCCATAACTATATTCAAATTAACCCAATTTTATTGGCAGTACAAGCGGCTTTATTGTTATTATTGCAAACTTGTAATTGGATCGTCGGACCTTTTGTTATTTATTACTATGTCAAAGCATCACGTTTTATTCCTAACTATCAGAATATTTATTTAATAATTAAAGAATATGATTGAAGACTTATTTTATTAGATTGACTCAGTTTCAAACATAGACGTGATGAGTTGAATATAAATCTGTATTTTTAAACAAACACTTGTGGAAGGAACTCATCGCAATTAGTAATCATTTTATAATATTATACAAATCATGATGATGTAGTATGAACATAATGCAATAATAAAATAAATATGTAAAAAATAATTGAAACGCATGAATTTTCAACAGAAAAATGACAAATGTTGTGCGATAGTTTTAATTACAATATTAATAATGTATTATTGTAATGTGATGTATCCCCATGGCGCGCTAGAAGAGGGGGGTTTTCTGCAGCACACCAAACGAAAATTCCTTCGAACAACTGTATATTAAAATTAAAATGACAAGTACAGGAATGACGAAAAAATATTTTTTTGACAATTTTTTTTAGTAAATCATATTTCGAAAAAAAGATTCGAAAACTTCGCGCGACCGGAAAATAAATCTCTAAGGTCGAATTTGTGTATTTGAACGAATTATAAGTAGCAGCGTTACACATTTGTTCCATTATCTGAAATATATTGTATAATGCCGGCGACCCGCGACACACAGTTTAGTAATACTGGAAATGCAATATTACCTATTGTTCTTTATCATATTGTATATACGGTGATGTTTTTGTACACATGTGAATAAAGACTAATGAACGCCGATTATATAATCCTTTTTCAAGATTAAATATTGATTGCAAAGGTTGTTTTACATAGTTTTATTATTGTAGTATTTTTTTAATGACAACTGTCCTACGCTTCTTTTAACATAGGTATATATTTATAATTTTTTATAAAAAATAAATATCATATATATCATGTCAATGTATATAAAATACAAAGAAAAACCGCAAAAAATAATTGTGCTCGTTATTTGTTGAAGCGCTGCTTATGGTTTTTACATATTATGTAGGAGAATACCGGTTGATAATACTCGTACATACCAGGATAATAAAAGTTGAAGAAATCTCATATGATCAATAGATAAGTCATGTCTTACGTTTAATGTGTACAAAGCTCTTATAAAAATAATTAAATAAATACGTAGACGATACCTATTTGAATCACTCATGATTGATTCGCCATAAATACTGATAGAAACATTTAATTATGTTTAACATTAATAATAATTAAATATGTCAGCATAGTATACACATAAACCAACCTACCACATCATATGATTATACATATTTATACATATAATTATATCAACAACGATTATTAACATAATTTGTAAATGCTTAAATTAAGATACGACCATTATAACAAATTTGTGCATTCCGCTGCAAAAACCATATTACTTTTGTATCAAAATATATTCGAATTTATAATACACACATGGAATAAAGTTGAGGTATCCTTCCATAAAATCCTAATAAATAGTGTGTTTATTTTCTTTATAACCTACGAGTTAATTATAGATAAACTAAACACAGTGTTATTGACGATGATGACAAATAAATTACTTTCTGAAAATTTATGACGTATTAACATTCCAAGCATCAGAAAATCCACAGATGAGATTTGAACACCGGCTGTCGGTATTCTCTTGAATTTGTTTACCATTTTAAAAAGTGTTCTTTTGTAAAAAGGTGTTCATGTTATATACTTACTCCGATCCCCCCAGCACCTTAAGGCCTTGCAAGTGAATAATTTGTTTGTCATCCTCTTTGAGATCCATGATTACTGCATTTATCTGAAAATAAGGAAAAAATAAACTACAACAGTGTATGTATTTTATAAAACGTATTAATTTTTATTGATAAATTAAAATTCACTACAAAAAGACGACTATGACGTTTTTTACCAATAGCATTAAAGAGGAGTGGATTTTCAAGCTGCAGAGTATTTTTGATAATTAAGACTGTCCACGGAGTATCAAAACCATCATATTAAGAATTAAAGATAATAAAAATACTATATATAAATCACGAATCCTAAAAATCTTTTGATTTGAAATGTAGTTATTTAAATTGATTATTAAAATATTTATTAAATATTTACAACATAATGCATGTATCCAGATTATATCTAATAATTTTAATGTAGTATAAACATTTTTAATGAAATATAGCAATGTTTCTAATATAATATATCAGAATCAGAATCGAAAGTTGCTGAAATACTCTCGCATTAACACTAGTTTAGCAGTCACAAAACTTCTCGAAATACAAATTTGAAATTTGTAATTACCTTCACATCCGATAAAAAATTATCGATCGCCTCTCAAATATACTTTGCGAGGAAAAATGGTCTCTGAAAATATTTTGAGCAAAATAAACTTATTAAGGAAAAATTCACGGAGCCAAATTAAATCCTTCGCGTATCGTAGTTAAGTGACTATTACACTTGTGACTAGGCCATACCTTCAGATAGGAATATAAATTAACATTGTTTGCAAATTTTAGCCGTGATGGTTATTGGCTTAGTACAAGTATGACTGTGATGTTGACGACCGGAAACATTAATAGAAAAAGTACGTCATTTTTGCAGTCCTTGATCGAGAATAATGGTGAGAAGCGCTTCAAATTGTCTTTTGTAAATTATCATTACCAGTGTTGGCTTCTATACAAAATGCGGCTTGACTAAATGTAATTTAAATAAATTACAGGTAGCCTTAACCAGCAGAAAATATATCCAATGAAGAATAAAATATATGAGTTATATATTTATATATATATATATATACATACTAAATACTCATAATATTATAATAATTAAATTAAAACATAAATTTTGAAAAATGCTATTATTATTCAAATAAAATAGGCTCTTAAATCAATAATAAAGGAGATAACTGGTGGAAAACCTTATTTACTTTGTACATTATTTACATTTAATCACTTTTCGATGGTGCGAAACATCATAGGTACAATAAAATAATTATAATAGTATGTTAATTTTTTTAAATCTACAATTATAATCATGTGAATGTAAAACATAATATTTAAATAATGAAGACACCTGTGGTAATTAAAATTGATAATTATTGCTAGTAAGACTGACTTTTATTTTCAAGTAATGAAATCATCTCTGTCGGAAAATAATAATTTCATATGCTCATTTCACTGAATGTTAAAATTTGATGAGTGGTCAAACGACAAACGAAGATGATTAAAGAACTAAAGAAATACATAAATATCAACAGGTAATCACTTCAAGGTGGTATTAATATAAGTATGCCCTTTTGATGTTTATCATTCAGCTGCAATCCCAATTATCCTTGTTAGCAACATTGACACTCGTTCAGACACATTTAATACGATATTCATACTGGGTATTGACCCATACAACAGTTGTATTAAACCAGACATGAAAAAACTGTGACCTGCGAGCGCATTTTCAGCAGCCTATGAGTGAATTCTTGAAAATAAAGTCTATTTTTTAACAAAAAAAAACTGGGATCAATCTTTGGGGGTTTGTACCGTTTTTCTCAATTTAACCGCCGGTTATTTATATTTTTTAATGCGGCCTGTCATTTTAAAAGTTTTCTCAGACCTGCAAGAAGCCAGTAAATGTAGTTTGGGATACTTATTTTGATATGTTGCACTTCACTATTTTAGGGCTGCATTTATTTAATAAAAAAAATCATTAATGTCCCAGCAATAGTACAAAGCATTGGCAAGAAAAGAGTCAAGTTCACAGCGGTTAGGCTGAGCTTACAAATAAATTATTTTCTTTTAGTAGCAATATTATTAAGAAGAGTCTTTAAAATATTTGATTTTAAAAACTGCAAGAAATTGAAAATCTTCGATTTATATTTTATGTTTCAACTTATTTCCACTTTAATTTTATCACCTTCCAGTCGCAAGTAGATATTTGACTATTTTATGTATATTTATTGTACATAAAATATAGTCTTTCTACGTCACCTCAAAGTACCTATTTCTTTAAAACCTGCGAGTTAATTATAAAAAAACTATCCACAGTATAAAAAAGTCAAAGATATCAGGAAAATCAAAGTACTCAGGTAGTTGAAATGCAAATACAAAGAGAAACAAATCAATTTTTTATTTCCACCACAGGTACAGTGCATACAGGTAGGTAGCAAATGTAAATATTCCAAATAAACCAATTTCCGTGGAAATTAGGTCTGGCACTTGAAACGGCTCTGATAAGAAGTCTAAAAGTGGCCGCGGTACTCAAGAAAATCCTATGTTAGCCCAGTGATGACAAATATTGGCCTGCGGGATAAATATGGCCTGATCATGTCTGGGCAAACTTTTCGAATGACAGGCGTCCATTAGAATTTAAATATGGTCGGCGAGCCGGAATGAAAATACTTTGTAATGATAAATAAAGTTATCTTATGGTTTCTTAATAGCTATGTACATTGGAAAACAAAAGTATTTTTTCTTCAGTAGCTTAAATATAATTGAAAATAGATAACTTCACAAATCACAAAAAAGAACCAATAAAATAACATTATTTAATATATATAACTGAGAACTGAGATAACAAATTGAAGTATTTATTAGCAGTAAAATTAGGTCAATGAAAATGTATGTTTTTTTGCTTAAAAACAGTACTTTTTTTATTGTTCTATAATCCAAGTGTAGCCTTGTCATGTATTTGTTAAAGATTTCTTTTTCAAGTGTTTACTTGCTTACATTTAAGTGTTTGTATATTTTGTTGAAAATAATTAAAGTATGAAAGAAACTAATAAAAATCAAATATATTTTTTTATAACAATGACAAACAAACGTTATGAAAAAAGCATTTCAATATAATTAATAAATATCAACCTAACAGTAATATCCTGAAGCCATAATTATATTATAATTACGAAAATAAATTAAGAAATTTTTGTACTTTCAAAATTCATGTAAACTTTATTCGAATTATCAAAATTTAAATCACAATTTACAACTATTTATGTATGTAAATCGTTTATGATGTGTGCGTGCTCTCAAGAATACTAGAAAAAAAATTGAAAATAGTAAAAAAAGTATAATATCAATTGAATGGCTTACTTTTAACTTGAATTAATAAAAAAACAATTTGGCCGTCGGTTTTTTTGTAAATAGTTTCAATTTATGGAAGTTGGTAACAATGAATACTCGTATTATGGTGAAAATGAGGCTGAAGATAATTGACCAACTAAAATATAACAAGGCCACAAATGAACCAATTTCAGTAAAGAAATTGATTCATCAAAAAAAAAAACCATAACATCTGTAAAATTTAAATGTATTAAAATAAACGAGATTTGAATATGAGAATATATTCCTTTTTTCAATAAGATGTTAGC
Source organism: Glossosoma conforme (assembly GCA_022606575.1). NCBI lineage: Eukaryota > Metazoa > Arthropoda > Insecta > Trichoptera > Glossosomatidae > Glossosoma > Glossosoma conforme. The sequence continues at coordinate 187,047 of JAGTXR010000331.1, forward strand.
TTTTGACGACTCGGACAGACGACATTTTCTCAAGGCATTTTTTTAAAAAAATTTCCTTTACTAAGCAGATCCTATTTAGATTAATTACTTATCCCATTCGACATAAGTCCAGGGAAATCCAAAAAGTTGCACCAAAATATCATAAATCAATTCGCAATTTTTCAGCTTCATGTTATCGGAAAATAACACGGTTATTGATTTATAATTTAAGTTTTTTTTTGGAATCGTCGAATGGAAAGTCTAAACATATATAATACAATTTTGAATTTATTTTGACACGACTGTCATAATTCGCTACAATATTCATTACTAGTGTTTATTGAAAACATGTGTCATTGTGATAATCGCTAAATTAGTGTCTATTTTTCAATTAATACATAATTAAAAGTTAAATAATTTCGTTCGTCATTTTGTGCATTCATTCTTAATTTTTTTTTAGAATTGGAATAATTGTCATCGTAATAAACAGTTTTTATATTAACAAGCTTGAATCAATACTGTGATATTATGCGAGTATATTCATTTATAAAAACTTTAGTAACACTTTGACAATATAATAATAATAAATTATAGCACCATCACTATCCTCGAAGTTTCATGCCAACGTATTCAGAAAAGTAATCCGAAATATACACGACTCGAATCAAAGTAAAACGAACTGACCTTCTGCTCGCTAATCCTTGACAAATTTTAGTCAACTTTGCGAGTACTCCGGCTGGCGCTTGACTCCGAAGTCGACTACCAGTCACGCTGAACTATACAGAGTTTAGCCAATGCTACTTTTTACATGTGATGAGAATTTCTGTAGTATTTGTAATTTAACAGAAATATTCAAGAAAAAAAAAGTGTACTAGATTACAGCAAAACCAAATACATGTATGCCTTTTTTGTCTTATGAATTTTAAAGTTTGCCCAATAAACTCAAAATTTTATTAAATTATAACAAAAGTGATATTTTATTTAAATTTCAGGATTACAATAAAAATTTGTATCATCTGCGTTATAAAGTGTCAGTGGAAAATATTAGGTATACGATAGTTTAACTTTGTATGGAATGAAGAAGTGATGGAGCGTACTTGGAAGCATTTTATCGAACTGTCAGTCAAGAGTTGAAGGTGGGCTTTAGATGCTGCAAGACAGCACATAAGACAGCTAGCTGCCTGTTCTTCATGTCCCCTGTTCTCTTGCTGTCCAAGAAGGCCGTTGTCAACTACACGTATAATGCAGTCCCCGTAGCAGCAGAATGCAAAATTTATTTGGCGTGGACATGATGGCTGGCAAAACTTTAAGACGGCGATTTGTGGCGCTCATATGTTCCACCAAGGGATTTATTTTCATAATAGAGTTTCACGTTCAGTTCAATGGACTGACACCAAGGAGTATATTATAAGAAGCCACGGCACTAGAAGTTACTATAATTTATTTTAAATGAAAGGGAATACAGAAAACAATTTAAATCTACGATGCGTTAGTGAAATGCTCATGTGGTGCATCACACTGAAAAATATCCGAAGAAAAAAAAATCAAAAACAATTGAACACAACTGAAAAAAACAAAAATATTAGAATAAAACTAATTTTGTTCGATATTTGAATTTTCTATCAGTACATTTAAAAAAAATACCTCTTACGTCTCTCGTCTCTTACGAAGAATTATGTAAGTTTCAAACAAACTTCACATTTGGTGCTGGTATCAGTGCATTACAATCACATTCGTTATATTTTAATGAAATACATAATATATTTATAGTTGCAATGCGATATTTTAATTAGTATTTCGTACTATTTATTATGCTATATATTTATTTATTTAGTCTAAATATATTGATTTTTAGGTAATTAGTTAAAACCTTCCGTGAAATGTTTGTTCTGTTTGTTTGTTTCTGAAAATATTTTTAGCGTGGAAATATGCTCCAGGCATATAAGTAAAAAAAATATTACTTACCTTCAATATGTAAATTAAGATTCGAGTTACATACGAAATAAACTCTATCTATTCTGTGATGTTAAGCATTAATTAGGAAAAAACCATATATTATTAATTTCGATTACATTATAATTTAATAAATGTAAATAATTTACAGTAAATATTGTTTAATCGTCACTACAAGAAAATGTTAATTAGAAATATATATACTTGTAAGTAATTATCGAGGGCTCATGATTCAATTAATAAATTAAATTTCTTAATACTTAACATAAATATGCAATAGATAATACATAGTGTCAAGTGCTCTAAGGCCTCAGAGGTCTAACATATTCGTATAAAAGGAATTATTATTTGCAAAAATTAATTGTTTCTTGAATGTTACATTACTTATCGGAGATTTATACATTAATTCATTTATCAACAGACGATTATTTTTAATTATTTTGCCTTTATTTTTCTATTTTGTTTATTTTTAATTAATGTTATTAATTAAAATGTAAATTGCAATATTTATTTTAGTTTTCTATTATCTCAAACAAATCTAATGGCAAAAAAATTTAATTTTTGTTATTTTTTTTATAAAATCCGCTCCAATAAAATTTCAATTTATTCTCCTAATTCAGTGTCATTTCATGTAGCAATGATATATAATAAGAGGATGTAGTAAAGAGTAATAGAAAATAAATTTTAATAGTAATTGAAGATAAATTTCATGGAAGGTTCTAACTAATTATTGTATATAAAAATCGTTTAACAGTTGTATACTTAACAATATAAATAAATAAAATTGATAATTTTTTTTATGAAAGTGAAAAAATAAAATTGGTTAAAAAAAATCTGGCCACACGAATGAATTCCTAATTAGTTATTTGCATAATTATAATAAAAGCGCTTTTGATATTTGACCTAGATAATATGCTTAAGCTAATCTAATGTACATCTGATGAAATTATTAACTTTCTCGAAGTTGACCTAGAATAAAATTATTATAAATGGTATTGTGACTTGCTGACAAATAGTATTCCTTCAACATCATCAGAGGCCAAGGCCGTCTTAGAACATAATTATGACCTTATATTTTCTCATTCAATTAAGTAAAATAAATAAATATTTAGTATTTATTCCGTGCTTTTATTGTACGAGTATAAGTAATTAACAACTCATGACAATGACTTCTCGTGGAAGTCGAAACGTTTCGTTTAAAAACAAATATTATAAAATTGTATTATTGAGAAATTAATAAAGCTAGAAATTTATTTAATTCTTTTTCGTTGGAGTAAGCAGTGGACTTTTAATTAATTCACTGCAATACCGACCTACCTGTGCCGATTATTCGATTGGTAAAATGAGTGAATGTTGCTTAGCGATACTAATCTCAAGGCAAAAATCCTTCTAAAGAATCACGAAACGTGTGGCGTAAATATACATGCAAAAGAAGTTTATTCAACATTATTGTTTTATTATAAATGAACAACAGCGAAATATTGAATTATACTCGTATGGTAATAATTTTAAAAATATTATTTAATTTATTTATTGTTAGGTTATGAGTTTTTATAATATTTTCCGGTTCGGGTTTGGAAAATCTACGCTTTCCATTCAGTTTTCCAAATAAAAAATTACGTTTTATATTATTTAAATTTAAACATGACCATCAAAATGGTACGCACTTATTTATTAACCTGAACACCAATGATACGAATATAAAGTATCACATTATATTAATGAAACCAGTTATTTTACTTATAACAAGAAATAATTTTTGTTATGTCAGACGTAATTGCAGTACCGGGTACAAATAAATAAACTTTTAAATGTATATTTTTTATAATGTACCTAAAACGAACGTTTTTGCGATGAAATTTAATTTTTATTTAAACTTTAGTAGTCTTAGTAATTTTCTTCCGGTAAAATTATTTATTTGTTATAATGATATGATATACTAATGCCCTTACCTGGTATACAAGTAACAGGCCCTATGCACCGGTGCACTCTGTCACTTGTAACGATCGACTGATCGCGTCCTAACTCCTATAGCCGAGTTGAAAAGAATGCGCCTTGCTTACAGTCAGTGGCGATCACTCATAGACGGCTGTGTCTCTTGCAAGTCTTGAAAACACAATAAAAAAATCGTCTCCCGCTAGCAAAAATTAAAAGAAAATTAATGCAAACGTAAACGCCGAATTAATAACGAAAGTTATAAAAATAGTTACTTCTGTTGAAACCATTCAAAAACATAAATTTTGCATCGAAACAACATTTTATTAATTGCTGATACAATAACATTAACCTTCTTATTCTTCGCTTCATTGATACTCGACACAATAATCGCTGCACAGAAAACGTTTTTCAGATAAAAATATGCTCGGCGTGCATGTTTCCATCATTCCTCACGTTCTGTTATGAAAATAACAGAACGTGAGGAATGATGGAATATTTTTCAATTAATACCCACTCATAATAATTCAGACTTTATGTTTTAGTAGATAATTTTTATCGACTAACTATGTACTGTATAGGAAGTGTTTGACCAATCCGAATTATCGAACTTGTTTTACATATCGAGACACGTAAAACTAATTTGTAATACCTCTAATTAATAAGTGAGGTGGAAATTTTTCGTCACACAATTGACTTTAAGTAAATGTCATTAACTTAATCAGAGCGAATCAGTAGCCCTCGAAGAAAAACGGTCTTCTAGTTCAGTGATTTCCAACCTTTGAAAAACTTATCAAGTTTTTTTGGGACCAAAACATTTTTATATATTTTTGCTAATACTCTCTTTAGATTCAAAAAAGCATGTTTTTTGTTGTTCAATAAATAACTTTATTTTTAGAGGCATTCAAGTTTCGTTCGTTTTTACATCATTGAATATTTTTACTCACCATAAGTTGTCAATGGGTGAATGGAGCAGAGTAAGGAACCACTGGTCTAATATTATCAATTCACTTAATTGATTAACTTTTTTGTATTCAATTATATTTATTTCAAATATCTAATAATATGCGTTAGATAAATATGATTAATAAATAAAAATGAACAAGATTCTTCGCTTGTTGGCGTTATAATAACTATAAAAGAGTAAAACGCTTGATACAAACGATTATATTTACATAATAAAGTAGAATTACGAAAAGATTTTGATATAAATTTACATATACAACTTTACTATGATATCGTTTCTAATGAACAGTGGCGTATATTTACCATATATTTAAATGTTATCATCAAGAAAATATTAAAGATTAATAATACACAAAAGGCCATCGAGTGACCACAAAATCATAAATATTATCTGCACATATTCTAATAGAGATGAGAATAACGACAGACAAAACTCCCAAAAAGAATTCATCAAATAAAATTAAACCATTTACTTTTATTTGCAAGTAAAACGCTGAGTCAATAAACGATGAGCAATTTAAAAAAATACACTTCTTGAATTACAGTCTTGATTTCGGACTAACATCATACTCCATCAAATCAATGATGACTGTGTCTATGTGTGGTTTAGTTGATGTTAAGAAAACTCTCTAAAACCATAATGTTGAAAAAACACTGTCACCCATGTAATACTATCATTAATCAAACACGAGAAGAAAATGGGCAAATGACTTACATTATTGAATAAGTAAGTATGTATACATAGAATACTTTTGTTTAGGTTCATCTCCGTCGTCAATGACCAAGAAATTTGTCATTTATTGCATTGAAATACTCCACTATTCCGACAAGAAGAGTAAAAATATCCGTTTAAAAATATCTAAATACAAATATAGAAACAATAAATTAAAAAAAATGGCAATATTATATCGCTGATCATCCATTTAATGGTGGTCTCTGCCATTGTGTTCTTACACGTGTGCCCAAATCCTACTAATACTATAGTATTAGTAGGATTTTTGTGAGAGCTTATGATTGTTTTACATTTTGTTTTAGAATAGTAGTAGATCAGTATACCTCATATTTTGACTTTTGAGTTTGGCCGTGTGTGATGAATTACTCCTTTCCAATATTTGAACCGCCATTGCTGGGGTCTTCTTCAGGGTTGCAATGGCGGTCGAAATATTGGAAAAGAGTAATTCGACACACACGGCTAAACCTAAAAGCCACAATTTCAAATCTGGCCTTGAAAACCTAAGAAGTTGATTAGTATAGCTATCTAATTAAGACAGAAAGGATTATAAATTAGTACATTATTTATTTATTTTTATTGTCAATGTAATAATTAAAACTGATATGTAATAAAAACCATTTTAAAATCTCGAAATAAAGACGCCTCTGCACTTTTGTTGATACAACAGCGTGTATTAAATTTTGAAGATTCCTGCAATAATGCTTATTTTTTAAATTCCTAAATGACTTATTATTTTGGAATATATAAGTATTAGACCTATGAAATAAAACATTATTTTCATCTTCACATAGGTAAATGTTTGTTTTTCACGCTCGATATAAATTGGTGATATAAATATACTGCTTTGAAAAAGGTCTTGTTGAACAGTTCGTACGTAAAACATTACACAATATTTGACTTTGCCGCTTATTTTTGAAAAAAACACGTGAATTATACGGTTAGTTGAGGCGCACACCTTTAAGGTTTGTCTGGTTGCTTGTAGATGGCAGTACATATATTATATAATAATGGAGTGCATACAATATTGGCAAACATTTGGAACTGGCGCGCCGCTATGGGAATTTAAAATGGTCGGCGGGACTAATGGAAACCCAAGACCCAAATATTCTCTAAGTGGACCTGGTTACGTTTCTAAGTAAAAATTAGGAAGTCGGTTTTATTATGCTTCACATTAAGAAGAAAATAATAAAATTAAGTTATTACAGTAATAAAATTTTCATTATTGACATGAATACTTATAACTAATGAAGAAACAAGTATACATATAATGAAATATTAAGAGGTTTTGATCAAGGTTAATAGAAGGGTTAATTTGACTTGTAGTTGGCCCACCTGCAATACAATTTGCAAGATTGCTGAATTTTTGAAGATATAACAGCAAATATTTAATCCTATAAAGAGGTTATTTATTACTTATACGATTCTGTAGGTATGTACTTATATTTAAGTGGTTGTTAGCGTAGGGTGTGGGTTGACACCGGTATATGCCAGATTGATAATAGGTATTTTAACCGATTAGTTTTTTTTTTTAATAATTTAATAATCTTATTTTTACTTTTGTAATATTTATTAGTGAATGCTTTGGAATAAAGTATTATTGTTTTGATTTAGAAAGAGTGAAAGTGTATCTGAAATTGAATTCTCGGAACGCATGCGCATTCATCCAAAGACGCGTCGGGTCTTTGGATGAATAAAGTGCGTGAGTTGTGACAACAGGTGGCGGCGCTAGTAGCGTGCGGTACTGGGTGACCAGACTAGTTGTACTAGGGAATTTCCGTTAAATAACTAAATTAATTTCATGTCTGGCATATCGAACAATCTGAACAACCCATAAAAATAACGTTAACTTACCACAAAATAATTATTACGTGAACTTTTACCAGAGCACTCAACTAACGTTTTATAAAATATGTATTCTAAATATTATTTGCGTTTAAATATACTACAGTCAAACGTTTTCATAAGATCGAACGATTAGCCCGCTGGATCATTCAATCGTAATAGGCGGTTCAACCCAAAGTAAAAACATAGAAGGGACAGCTATATGAAAAATCGCCGTAAGCACTTTAGAAAAATCTCCGTTATAAATCAAAAGTACGGTCAACCTTTTAACGATTATCTTACAGGAGGGTTGACTGTACCTTACCGTTATTTCACTATGGCAAATAATCGATTTTTATTCGTAGTATCAATCCGGTGGATTGGTTTGCAGCATCAGAATCTTGCATCTCGATCTCCATTCCTCTCGGTCCTCCGCAACCCTCTTCAGCTCAGCATAAGAGTTACAACTCATGTCCTCGAACACTTGCTGCAGATACTGCCGTCTAGGGCGCACTCTACAGTTTCTAACCTCAAACATCCCCTCCACAATGTCGTGAAGAAGACCATCGTGGCGCACGATGTGACCGATTCATCGGACTCGCCTCTCCGAGATGGTTCTTATTAGGTGACTATCTTTCTTGATTATCCTGAGAGCCTCATTGTTCGTGACGTGGTCTCTCCAGGAAATTCAGAGAAATCTTCTGTATGACCACGTCTCTAAGGACTCTAGTCTTTTAATAATCGATAAGGAACATAAATGTCATTCGTAAGATGAAAATTATAGTGTTTTGGGAAACATATTCAAAATCAGTCAATATTTATAATCATCTAAATGCCAGTAAGTTTAGGAATTCAAATATATATTTTTTTCTTTTGCAATATATTGTCAGTTGCAATTGTATGTGAATATATGGAGAATACATTATAATAGACATAAATGCATTATAAGCTAAATATGCATGGCATTTCAATGTGTAAGTCACAGTAAAATACTGCGCAGCAACACATGCGAGATGAGACACACCTACTGGTCACTTTGCTTCTCTCTCGATTTAATTATGATTGATGCAGTTAATAATTGATACAATACGAATCAATATCACTCGTATAACTCTTACTCGCTCGACAGTCATTTAATATATTTTTAATTAGTAATATTTTTGTTCAAACTTATGTTTGATTAAATAATGATAAAATACAATTTTTAAATTGATATATGTATGTTTTCTTACTTTCTGTTATGCGTGTGGGAAACATAAAAAAAAAACGTATGCAAACACAATTTAAATCAGTTTTTCTATTTCACAATTCTTCTTCGTAGTATAAATCCGGTGGATGGTTTTGCAGCAACAAATTCTTGCATCTTGATCTCCACTCTTCTCGATCCTCTACAATCCTCATCAGCTCAGCATAAGACCTGCAACTCACGGCCTCGAACAGTTGCTGCAAATACTCCCGTCTAGGGCGCCCTCTACAGTTTCTACCCTCAACCCTCCCTTCCACAATGTCGTTAAGAAGACGATTTAAAGAATTTCACAATTATTTCAATTATTTAATTCGTATAGTTAGTTTAGATTTATCAGATTTAAAGTTACACAATTTTATATATTAAAGTATTGAGTGTAACTTAAATCGATAAAAGTAAATAAACAATGATATTGTATAATATATAAAAATATAGATTATTGGTTGAAATATTCAGAATATATGAAGACACACAATATTATAGTTAAATATTGTTGTAAAACCTTAAATTGAGTTTTTTTTTAATATAAAATTATTATTTCCATATACACTCATCTAAACTAATATTTGCAAGATTTCAAGATAATTAATCTTAATTTTCTATTTTTACAATGAAATTGAACAAAGGCAATACTCGCGGCTTTATAATAAAAACCAAATATGTACATTATCAATATGTACAAGAAGTTTTCGTAAACACATGCATTACAGTCGGGTTGGGAAGATCGCAAGTGTACATGGAGGTATTTTTAAATAATCCAAAAGGAGGAAACACAAAATTAGAAATATTGTCTGTTCTTAGTTGATATTGACCATCCTATGAGGGTTAACTTTTAAATGTTAAGGTGTATTGTTTGATAGCAGAGTCGTTTTCCATATAAACATCGGATGCTGAAATTTCATCCGATTTCTGTGTCATGATTCCTATGGAAACGTTTCTTACCCAAATCGAAGTGAACTCCTTTTTTTTTGTAGTGGAGCTTAATCCGATATTAATTTTGTACATTTTAGATAAATCGTTTTTAATTAAACTGAATTTACTTTAAAATAATTATTTTATAAGTTTAGTAAATTCCAATGTATTTGATTTCTTAGAGTAGCAATGCGCGTGACTTAATTGAAGTATATAAATCTTGGGATGGATTTATTTTTATGCATTTATTAAAAAAAAACATTTAACATCAGTCAATTTGTTATATTTAGTATAAATTATGGTTTAAATATGTGACACAAGTAATTTATCAATATAATAATTACATTGAACGAGTATCAATCAAAATTAAGAAGAACGAGTTTTTTTTCTTATGTATATTTATAACTCTCCTATTTGCCTATTGTAACTCAGTAGTCCGAAAAATAATATACGCTTTCAATATATATTTGAAATATAATGTTTTACATTCTGTCAGTATTTCAATTATACACCCGATGTGTGTATTATTATCACAGAATTTTCATTTTAATGCTACATTTTAAACGAAACAATATTATTCAATGGGTATCGATTTTTATATATATTCAATATAAATACTGTTTGATGGATAATATATATTTAGTTCAGAAAGAGTATATCAAACAATTTCATTATTTTTTTCTACGCAGTGGAATTTTAATATTGTGTCATTGATATGTTCTCCATGACTAAACATCGTGAAGCCAGTAATATCGCTCAGATTTCTCCACTCATCTTTATGGCATTGGTGGACTCATTTGAAAACAGCAATTTCATGATGTTTCTTCTCATTCCAATGACGGCTTACTGTAATGTAAAAACATCATTCATCACATTCTATCGGCCACGTAATACACTTATCATAAAAACTAAAATACACGAACTGTTTGGATGGACTAATTTTTAAATCTTTTATTATATATTATCATTAGTTTAATAAAAAAAATACAAATGTTAATTAAGTATTAACAAAAACTTAACCAACAGTGACAGTTAATGTTTGATTATTTTTATAAAAGCGTCAAGCATATCCTAGTCAACTGACTTGCATTGAATTTCAGCGTGAGGGATGTGAAAAGTATTATTATTAAAGCAATGAATAAAATAAACTGCTCGTATGACTAATTATTTTATGAATTACTAAGCCACCATTAGCTATTTGTTTCCGACATCCCGCTTACCATAAATATACGAGTATGTTATAATTAAAATGTAGTTATTTGTGATATAATTAATAGATATATTCGATTCAATGATATGTTTATACCACAAAAGTGTTTCATTTGTGTGTGTTTTCTTTTATTTCTTATAGATATTTTGTAGATCAGTAATTATTTTCTTTTTTGTTAAAACACCTATGATTTGTATGGTTAGTTCAAATTTTGTATTGGGATAAGGAAAATGATTTATTTGTGTCAGCAATGTCAAATTGATTCAGTTCAATATCTGGGAGCATCGATGCCCATTCTTTTATCTAACATAAGGTCGCACAACAGTGACTCTTCTTGTTGCACCACTCTCAATCGATTGCGAAAATCAAATTTGTTCATGAAGACTATAAATGCTTTCATCGATAGTGCGTAAAAATATATTTATTATCAAAGTACTGAAAAATACTCCAAATGACATCAGTTTTGATATCAATGGACGAAAATAGACCGTTCCAACACTCTAAAAAAGCAAATAAGCCAACGAGTGTTCACCACGAGCCAAAGAGCACCTGGATTATCTTCACGAGTGTTCGGTGGAGCACGAGTTAAGAACCATTGGTATAGAAATAAATGCAACAGGTGACTTCTAATTGCGGATCGCAAACTTTCTTCTCGGTGCAATGAATTCCGTCTGAGATGTTATAAAATGTCGGTAATAAAAAGATTATTTTTTAATTATGACAATATTTTTTCTTTGCTTCGTTCGTAGCTTACTGCATTTTAATAAATCTTATTTGTTTTAAATAGTAACTATACACATAATGTGTTTGGTGGAGCTCCGGTAGGCAGAGCTGACATCGGATGAGGTAAGGAACAAAACGATTAGCAAGGCTTTTGTGAAGGCAGTTTGTGACAACGATATATAGGCTAAAAATAGAATAATATTAATGATGATGATAATTTGCGTTCAGTTGCATTGTGCGAAACAGCCGCCAGGGCGTTGGCGCTTGTCAATGTGTTTAATTATACTAGTATTGTCGTTATTAGTTATTACTTATACATGCATATACTAGGGGGTGCATTGAGGCTGACGGGCGCATCCTGGTTGACAACGCTCTTGCAGCGGTTGCTAGGCGTTGCTTCATATTCCCCGAAGCAGAGGATTGTCTGTGTTGCGGTATCCCCGGGCGGGCTTGCGCAGAAGGCGTCGGGCGGCGTCCCGGCGTCCAACGGCCAAAACACCGCGGACACTCAACTCAACTGGACGTGCCTCCCGCTGCCCGCCCAAGGTAAGAAAGATTTCAAAAATTAACTAAATGTACATGCTTTACTCACTTTTTTAACCAAAGTAAAATGAAACATATTAATCTTATGCGTGCGGTGTGCAGCTTTTAAATTTTTATGCGTATTTGAAGCTTTCTATGCGAGATCCTCGCCCGCAGATGCCGCCGCCTTTTCATTTTTTTCAATTAAATTTATTCTGCATCACTTTAATTTTGATTAGTGATTGATTGACACTTAAAAAAAAAGTTTTTTATATTTTTTCAAAGAAATTATCTAAATATTTCAAATTTTCAAAGGCATTGCTATGCGGTTCTGATAATTTAATAGTTTTTATTAGTAAATCATATTTTTTGTATTGATCCTGTAAAAATATCTTTACTGTAAAATTTTAGAAATAAATACAACAATTCATTACTTATATCATTATGTACAAACTCGTACATCAATCAGCATCACTTTGTGTTGTAACTTATTTTAAAATAACGGTCGTTTTTCTAAAGATTTTTTTTTTTAAATAAATAAGTATTATGTATCGTAAATAAAAATATATATTTCCAGCTTGTTTATTTACATAAAATGGTTTTTCAAACCTTGTTAGGATTTTTTTGTTTTAAAATATTTTTTTAATAACATTTTTTTATGAACCATATCCCTAAATATTGACCAACACTAATGCTTTTAGTGTTTCGTAATAATCAGAATAATCATTTTCTTTGTGCATATATATACTGATGGACGTTTTTGAATTAATATCAAATACAATCCTGGACAATTTTCACCTTTTTTGAAGTTTTTATGTCTCACTGGGGAGTCGCCTTTTACCCGAGGAGCACTTACCCAAGGCATTGTGTACTGAGTACTCTTTCTTATACGAGTAACAGACTAAATCATCACCAAACCTGGGTTTAAAAATAAATTTAAATGAGACGATTAATTATGGTTTATATTAGCTCCTCGTCGGTCCTCGAAGGTTGTCGCAAATATTGAGATAACGTTGTTGTAAGCTTTTGAAGAGTTGAGGCTATGTATCTAAGCTATCCAGACCTCAGTTGTATTAACTTTTTAAAATATATATTTTTGGTAAGAAAATATTTCAAATTCATTATTTGTAAGTAATATCGGGAAATCTATTACCGATCAATCTTATAGTGCGTAATTCATGTGACGGCTTGTAGTAGAACGGATACATAATTTAAGTACTAAAAAATCTGAACCTGATTCCAAAAATTAGGATTAAATTTTTTTTAAATATATGTGACAAATAATTTAAAAAATCATTTATTTAATGATTTGTTTTATAATTTTATATTAAATTGATTTTATTAACTCTATGGACCATGAAATATTTTTATGAGAACGTAAAATTGAATAGTATACATACTTGATGTGTGTTTTTTATATTACTAATTGCTCTTAAAATGTATAAGCATATTTTAACGATTCCCATTTTCTATTGCATATTTTGGTAAGCGTTCATAAATATGTAAGATATATTTATTTTATAAAGATATTTTTTCATAACTCTACAATCAACATGAATAGTTTATTATACTTTAAAATTATCACGTAATTTGGATAAAGAATGTCGTTATAATAATCAAATTGTATGCTTTTTATATTAACAAGTGTAGCAACAAGTGTTCTTAAGTTTCTTATTTTTTGCATTCATTTACGGCGCAAACATTAATGGGAACAATTTATATTGCCATGAATTATCGATTTTCTTTGTTTTGAAATGAAATTATTAATCTTCTTAGTAATTAAATTCAATTGAAATTTAGCGTTGCATAATTTGCAACTCGTCAATTGTATTTATTGTGGATACACTCGTACAACATTAAACATTTCCATAAGAATAAATCAAAGAATTATTTCATCCTAAATAAAATAGAAAATTTAATTTGATTTGCATTGAATAATTAGTTGCGTGATATAGCAAACAAAATTCAGTGTCGAAACGTATGTATAAATATTATTCTTCTCTTTTACTTATTTTATGATTTGATTATCAAACTACATTGTTCATTGTCAGTAAACTATTCAAGCATTAACATCCTTAACATGGATTTCATTTAGCATTAATAAGTTAACAAAACATTAGTAATGTAGTAATTTTAATGAGAAATTTACTCATATGAAATAGATTGAAATCATGCTTTTAATCATAAATAATTCCATATTATAATCGATATCTCTGTAACATCTACTTAATTGTCCCGCCGTTCAGTAGGTAGCGTCATATTTTGGGTAGGGCAAGGAATTAATTGGTATACTGAGATCAATCTAATGGCCTTGTGCATACATGAGTTATCAATCAAAATTGATTGATTGATAAAAAACTTCTAAATAATCTTCTTTATTGGAATAGTTTAACGATAAATGTTTGAAAAAATAGCAGTATTTCGCTACATTGAATTACTGATAGGGAAACATTAAATAAAAGGTTGAGCACCTCTTTTTATCAATATTCTTGATTGTACACTCATACTTTCAGCATAAAGGTGTCATAGAATCTCAAAGAGTTTTTCCGAGCTTAAAGGGTTACTTGTTTTTTCTTTAAGCAAACTTGTTTTTGCTGGCGACAAAATATTAACAATTATGGGTTTTGTCACTGGTAGCTACGCGGTCAATTGAAATGGTATTTTTAATACAATATGGTCAATCGTACGGCACGGTATTAGAAGTACTTCATAATATGAAAATTTTCTCATAATATATATATTAATAAATACAACATATAAAATTAAGTTCTAGGTTTTTTATTACGGGATTTTATCGATAATACGGTTATGTATTTAAATAAATGTATCATAGTCATTGAATAACTACATATATCACTGTAAATTTCCTTTTCTAAAAAAAAATGCGCATGGTAAAAAGTCATACGACTCTAAGAACTCGTATATGTCTATACGTAATAAAAACTGATTATTATCTATGGATGAGTAAATATTGAAATTGTAATGATAACACTACGAGCGGATAACGCAGTCCGTAAAAATATTATGCATTAGTAAACACAGACGATGGAATTGTCTGGCTTACTAAAAAAAAAACAATGTGTGTATTTCGTGAATAGTATACGTATCTACATATCATTATTTTAAGCATAAGAATACAGTCAAGCGCTGCTCTTCAAACGCTAGACAAACTTTTAACCACGGGTTGCAAAACTTCTAAGAGTCGCATGGAATTCTTAGAATTAATCGTCTAAACTATTTTTGCTATTACACTTTTTTTTTTATGTAAACGCATGCAGGAGAGCACAACCGGTCAAGACCAGTGCACTCTATGACGCTCAGCCAGGGAGGCTGGACGCTGCATGCTGGAAACGTGTGTTGTGTTCGTGTTTGTGTGTGGGTTGGGGAGATTGCAAGTGTATATTTATCTGTTTCTTGAAGAGATCCAGATTGTAGGAAGGAGGAAACACAGACGCTGGAAGAGCATTCCATAGCTTACCGGTGGCATTAAGGAAGGAACTTTGGAAGCTGCCAGTTCTTGGTCGACATATATTAACCGTGTATGGATGTTCGGCAAGTGTAAGACGAGTTTGTCGGCTGTGGGTGGGCGCAGGAGGAATCAGTTCTTTAAGTTCCGAAGAGCAGCGACCGTGGTAATAACGGTAGAAAAGACTAAGAGAACCAACCTTACGTCTGTGTTCCATTGATTGTAGATTAGACGTAAGGGTGTCATTGTTTATCAAACGAATTGCTCTTCTTTGAACTGAGTCAATTAAGTTTAGAAGGTATTTTGGGGCTCCAATCCAAAGGTGACTGCCGTATTCAAGGATAGGTAGGATTTGTCCTTTATATAGAAGAATAAGTTGTTTATCGTTGAAATGCATCATTTAGGGAGCTGACTTATAAGTAGGTAGAGACATAGGGCCAGAGAGATATATACTCGTGAAAAAGTATCTTAACTTTATAAGATAATGCGACAAAAATCGATATTGATTGCTGTAAGTGTAAAAGAATAATGCAATCGAATGCAACAAGTGGATCAAATCATTTGGTTTTGAACCACTTTAGTTATATTGAGGACATCATTAACTCACATGAACGGTTTTTCTTATTTTACAGCTATACTTACGTAAAATTAATATATGATATTAAAAATAATAATTAGTTTTTTATCTTAATTCGACTACGAGTTTGACGATCCGTATCTCTGACATGTCAATCTTTTTTGACTGCTGCCAACTGGCTGGTAGACATGTGGGATAAGATTTTTTTTCTTTAACTTTGAGATCAAAGAAAATATATTGAAAGACTATAATGATCGTTATTAGATGTTACAGATTTAAATGAATGTTTTTTCTTACTTTATATGTTTTATAGTACTTAAATTAACTTATAAAAATTATTATAAAAACACAAATTAATTTGCATACATTATAATATTCATAACAAAATACTGAAAAAGTTGTAAGCAAGTTATAAATTCATCTTTATCCAGGACATATTTTTTGGCTTAACACTATAAATATATGCCGTTAAACCACATTCCATTTTCTTATCATCATTAGCATTCTTTCATATCCACTTATTTATAAATTGCTATCAACGATTTTTCATACGGAGACTATTTTTTGTACATATTTGTCTATCAAGTATTTGGTCGCTTTAAAAATTGCCACATTACGATTCTTTCAGCTGCTATTATCCTTACCCTGTCATAATCATGTTTTCATGTTTACCTCCATAGGTCCCCCAATAACTTGTACTCTTCCCAGTTGTGCAAAAATGATCTCGATAGAATTCAATAGAAAAGAATGAACAATGTACTTTTGAATAAATCTTTTAAATAGCATACACCCTAAGAATTTATGATCATTAAAATATTATTTATGTAAAATTCGGGAACATATTTAAAAATACGAAGAAAAAATAGGCACCACCAACAACATACAAAAAAGTAGGTGAGGGGTGTCTAGTTTTATTTGTAGGATAAAATCATCGCTAACGCATATATTCTATTTCTATACAAACTGGTGAGAGTTTTTTTTTACTGCTAGTAAGGAGAATATTTTACCCAAATGTATCATATTTTACGTTTATTTGCGTAATTTTTTAACTTATTATTATTGAATTAATGTAAATAATTAGGAATATTATTGTTATATTAAAATGAATAAATTTAAGATCAAATTAGACGGTATAATATATTTTTTGTACATGTGAAGTTGAATTGATTAGTTCGCTATTCACTCGATTGCTCCTACATATCCGATACCTTCTTGATAAATAAATCAAATTATTATATGTAATATTTTTTTGTAAAGACATACAGGAGAATACCGACAGATGGTGATAGTAGTTTTTTTTTTTTTTGAAGTCTCATCTGTGGAATTTTATGACGCTTACCATGGTGTATATGGCTGAATGAATGGGTGGTCTTCACGGGACGACTTTCGTCTACCACCAATTTTAATTGATAGGCTATGACTGACATTTTACGGGTGATGGATCAAATTCACACCAACCGGGGTATTTTAGAGCTCAGAAATCAATTAAAAATCCTTTTTTTTTAATCTCCGTCGGGGATCGAACCCACGACCTTTGGCTTGCAAAGCAAACGCTTTACCATTGAGCTATGACCGCCGGCATCTATTCCTTGTTTTATTATTTTATCGAAAAAATTATTTACTCGATTTAACAATTGAAATTAATGATTTGGTAGTAAAATACTCTAATAGTACGTACTTTTCAGGCCTCTATTAAACGAGAAAATAAGTTTGCGTATTTTTTTGAAAAAATCGCCTTATTAGCAAATGCTTTACATCTCGAAACTAATTTCCTAGAATAATATATTAATCAGCGTCCAAAAAAATTTCAGATTCTTAAGCTCCTTTTTCCTCGGCGCTTGGGATATAATTATTTAATATTATAGAATGTACTCTGCGAAACTTCGGGTGCGCAATTGACTTAGAAGGCGCGGATCAAGGCAATTGACATTACTTTAAAACGTCATTTTGTGATGATCATATGTAGAGGGCAGATATGAAAGAAGATGATATGTTGTTTTAAATATTATTTATGTTTTCTAACTAGTTTTCAATTGGAGATTCATTTCAACATTTCGCCTATTTATACTTTACCGTGGTTGATTTGAGGTGATTACGCACAATAGCTAGTTATTTTGAATGAAAGCTTCAATAATATGTCAATTAGGCCAATAAACATGGCGACGGAATTAAAAGTCGAATACATAAACTGCAATAAATAATGATTTTCCACCATTTTCTTGTTATACGGATAAATGAAATTAACGTTGTTTTACAAAGTGTATAATTTCATTATTTAATATGACAAACCATAAAGTTACTGCGTCATACGAATATGTGTATTTCTAATGTGAAGTGATTGAGATCTTGTAATATGCACATTAACGATTGATATTCAAAAATCGGTGGCATTATGAAAATAAACTAAATAATTTATTTTAGCTATAATATGAAGTAAAAAAGTTTTTATTGTATGGTAAATGAGTGTTTTATTTCAACGCAAGAAGATTTAAGTCTATTTCAATTTTCAATAAACTTTAATTATCTTCTGAAATCAAAGATCAATCTTTATTAAATTATTACTTAAATATACATATACTAAACATAAAATCCTTTTTTCAACGCGTCAATCCAAGCACAAAAATAACGGCAGAAGCGGGATGCGAACCGCGGACCTTGGAAACCAACTATGCCCAGGTATTCATACCGCTCGGCGAATCGCGCCATTGCTATGCCCAGACTGACTTGCGATGAAACTAGTATTTATATCATTGTTATTATCGTACGACAGATGTCGCCATAGTATATATTCAAAGTATGTATATTTTTATTATTATTCTATCAGTATTCATTTATTCACAAGCTTAATATTATTACTTTCCGGCAGTCTATTTATTTTTCTTTATTAAATTATTTATTGGCAGTTTTTATAAAAAAAAACAACCCACCAAGTAGCCAGAGGCGTAGCACCTATTTTACCTAAAATTAACGTGAACTTGTGGCGTTTTTATTGTAAAATTCCTAAAACAGAGTCTATTAGACCGAAAAAAATATTCGTGCACCACAATTTTATCGAGAAGAATAAATCTTCAAAGTATCTTTAAGCTTAAAGCTAATTCATTTTTCCAATAATTTTAGCTGTCAATTTCCTACACACCGGGACTTAAAAATAATTTTCACGCTGAAATCAGTTTTGGGTATTTAAAGTATATTTTATGACATTTTAAATTATACAAATTGAGTGGCGTGACTCGTGGTATTTTAACGGTACTTATGCTTTGTGGTAAACTACAAGTGTATACCTACCTACCTTAGTATTTACATCGTTTGGAACTCAAGTCTTCTGTATCTTATTGCTGCGTACTAAACTTATTCTGGGCGCTGTTGGAGTTTCGAATTCAACATTGAGAAGGTCAAATGCTTGATGAGATAATATTATAAAAATGCTTTGTAAAATAAACCTTAATTGTTCTTTTCTCAATTATATTTTTTACACAATATAATGAAAAATACGGAAAATAATTTTCATAATGTGTTATTTTTTATTATAATATTGAAGACTCGGATTGAATGACGAGGCTTAAGCTAATATTTAATTATTTCACAATACATTTTCTTATTCTGATATTATGGGATATCAGAACTAGTAATAAATTTTTTAATTGTATGTATATTTATGTTTATGCAGTCCCTATAGTATATTATTATCTTTTACTCCCCGTCATTGTTATTCACTTGGTAAAATATTGTGGTTATTACCTAATTTCTCCAGCACGGCATTAGCCAACTGCTTATTTTTCAAAAGCATTAAAATATAAATTTACTAAAAAGTCCATAAGTTTAAAGTTATCTTGGTTATACAAAATATTTTCTCTGATATTAAAAGTTACAAAAACATTTTTCCAATTACGTTACGTGTATCAAACGAAATGCAAACATTAGTTTTCTTAAAAAAAATTTTAACAGAACCTAACGATTGTTATTCAGGAAACAATGGAAATGTCAGCAAACAACTTCTAGGCGGCGCAGAAGTTGATGCTGTAAAGGTGGACGTATTTCGCAATCATGTCAAAAGTAAAAAAAAAAAAACATTCAACATAAATGTTTGGAACTTTTAAAAGTTTGTACATAATTGAAGGGCTTTTTGTTTATAGTTCTTAAAAAGCCTTTAGAAATATTATTTTTTATAAATTGCAAGGAAAAAAACATTTATTTTAATTCGCAATTTTCAAATAAACAATACTAAAATTTATAACTTAATAAATGAAATTTTTATTTTTCAACTTAATTAAAATTTCTATTACCCAACTATTGAGTATCAAAATATTATTTACAAAATTAACATATGCTTAAAATATGTCGTTTATGCATGAACACGAATATTATATAATTTTTTTGAGTATAAAAAAAATATTAAAATTGTACCATAATATATAAACCTTTTTTATTCACGCATTTGTTCCGTAACTAATGACTATTAAAGAAATTTAGAAAAAACTTCCGTTACTATCATGAACGTATCAAATACACTGTAATACGTATGAACAAATCAGTTGTATTGATTTAATGTATTTATACAAAAGGCTCTGCGTAGGCAAGGTTTTGGCGGTTGTAAAGGCAATGAACTTACTCTAAAATGTAAGGTTCTACGAATAATTAATTATCAAAAACTGGACATTTATATTACTATTTGTACTTTAAAAAATACATTTTATTTTGTTGTGTTACATTCATTTACTTTTTTATATTAACGTTATTATTTAATTAGGTAACGCAAAGTTGAGTATGAATTAATATTAATCAAATCTATTGTAAATGAAACTTTCAGAATATAAATTGTAGAAAACATTAAATATTTACTATGTTATTATTTTCAATTTAGCCTTGGAGATGTTGTGTGAGTTATGTTCCATTGGGATAGAGATAGTGTATATTGCAATATGCAGTATCTACGTTTACAAGAGTAGTCGTCTAAGCTGTCGTTTAAAGTTCAGTCTGAAGGACAAAGAGGACATTTCCATTGGGTGGCGGGAGACAAATAAAGGGTTTGGGAACTTTAAGGTCACTTCAAAGTCATACGGCGGGACTTTCTCTCTACAATTTCTAGAATAGTAGACGCCGAGAAACTCAGCGAGAGTCCTGCAGAGCGAATTAATAGACGCCAGATATTTCAGAACGCATTTCCGTTGAAACATAACGATAACATTTTCCGCCTAAGTTGATCTTTAAGCAGTGTAAACCGCATCCGGAAATATTTGCAGTACTTACAGAAAATATAAAATGAAAATTTCTATGTTATCGAAAGCTTCAAAATTTGCATTTTATGACATCAGTTTATCCAGCATGGCAAAAATAATTGATGTTAATTAACCTCTGATCCTAAAAATATTGCGTCGGACTTATTGTCTTCCATTAAAGATGATTAAGATAAAAAAAATATTATATGTACTGGTTCATTGCGTTAAATGACAAGACGACGGATATATGAATAATAATTTTATTTATATGCTATATATTAAAATCACTCATCCATAAATAATTGATGCAATCACTACCTTTTTATGTACATTATTCAAGTAGTAATGAATTCTGAATTAATTAATCAATAAAAATCACTCGTAAAAAAATAAATAACAAACATATTTTTATCTACTTAATTTATAAAAAATTAACATTTTCAAATTTAATCAGTTAGCAGTTTTTTTATTATGTTCATTCTGGCCCAAGTCTTAAATGTTTAGTCTGATTTTAAATATACTCAGTATGACGAGATCATTTATGAATAAAGTTTCCGTACTAGCTAACAAGAAATGAGCTCAAGTAAGAGCAATATTTCAATTTAATAATACATACACTTATTTCAGTTTCATATTGCTTTTTACTGTAATGATTCATTCCGATAATAAGAAAATTGTAAAATTATACATTCGCTTTGTGGTTACAATCAATACTTCCTGTGAAGAGTGATTCATAATAAAGACGAATATAAATATATTTTAAAACGCACGTATGCAATAGTGTAATATGTTGTGAAATGAAGTAATTTAAAAAAAAATGCATTTTTTTTTTTTAATAATGATCAATAGAATTTAGTGTAGGATAAACATTCAATAAATCTTGAAGAGCATTGTATAACTTATCAAATGTAAAAAATATATATAAATATATCATACCACCAATGACACCGTACTCAAATAGTTTTCAATTGAACGTACCTACCATGGACAGCAATTTATTGTTTCAATCATTGCAATCAATTGAATTAGTCAATAAAAATAAACTACTTTTGACAGAGAGTGGCAGAACAGTTTAGTTGAAGAAGGTATACGAGGGTAGTTCAATAGGTAGACGTGTTAGAAATAAACACGTATAACTAAAGAACTTTTTAGATCCCATAGACTTCTTCAATGCAATGGGCAATTAGGGAGCGTGTTTCGAATTGTACGTAAAATTATATATTCATAAACAATCGTATCGAAGGATCGCCATGATTGATGTCAGACAACAGAACTTACGTGGTTAACCAGTATGAGAGCTCATATTGTACTTGGAGGATCGGAATTTTTCGTGTGTTCCGAAAATATTATCGCATAACTCAGATATGAATTTGAGTGGCGCGATTTTATTTCTGATATTTATGTTTTTTTGCGAACTCATCCAAAGTGAGGCTGCACTTATTTTGAACATAATGAAAAATACTAATGATATAGGAAAACTATTTCTATTCGTATGTATTTGGAAAAGGTAGTAGGTAGAAGTTGAAATTGTAAAAGTTAGAAGTAAGTACTTACGTTTTCATAAATTATTTATGAAGTGATTTAATGTGATCCATTTACTATTCATATATTCCTAGCAGTTCTAGGGTCTAAATACATACATGCACTACTTGATACAAATCTTTTTCTGTCACAACATTGTCTTCCAAATGTTAAACGATATTCAGCATCTTTTATTCAGTGGCGGTGCATGAAAAATACTATAATTGCACAATAGTGTTAAGATCTGAGTCATTCTGAAGTACCTATTGCTGATTACCACAATGCAGGATATAATTCACAAAACTTAATTGGAAATAGCTGAACAATCTGACGAATTGACAGATCTCTGGCTTACGGCTTTGCGGCCTTTGCTTAAATTAATTGATTTTTTACGCAGTGTGAGTGTATCTGCAGTAGTTAGACAAAAGCGAAAACACCCGAATGGTCCATCGGTCATCGACCCGGTGTGGAATAAAGAGAGGCGCTCCAAGGTCACAGGAACAAATCATAACTATGGAAAAACTCCTCTGAAGTAATATCTGAATATTCATTTCCAATCGCCTCGTTTCCTCGGAACATTTTAATGAGCTATCAATCTCTTTGCACGAGCTCTAGTTATTTCTTGAAACGATGCGAAATGCATTTATTTATTTATTCTTGCTCCTTTCCAAGTCGTTATCGTCAGCAGTAAAAAGTACTCTTCTTTTTTCCCGACATTTATCAAGTAGTAGCGACAGATCCAGAAGTTTTTTAATAAATGCGTAATTTAAATAATGAGTTTATATTAGTTATTCTTTTTTTACACATCTCATTTAAGTCTGAGAAAACTAGTAGCGTTCACATGTAAATGATTATTTTATGGCTATAGAATTTAAATAAACATGCCTGGATAATCTTTACAAATATGAAGTACAATTTTACTGA
Source organism: Glossosoma conforme (assembly GCA_022606575.1). Taxonomy (NCBI): domain Eukaryota; kingdom Metazoa; phylum Arthropoda; class Insecta; order Trichoptera; family Glossosomatidae; genus Glossosoma; species Glossosoma conforme. The sequence goes on from JAGTXR010000331.1 coordinate 210,751, forward strand.
GAGACATAACAAAATTATACTCGTACGTTAAATAATATTATTCTTTATTGAATGTTTCAGTGATGAAATATATGCGTTTCTTTAATTAATTAATTTCAATGAATGCGAAGTATTATTTTTATAAATTGATTCGTGCTGTTTCAGTAAAGATTTCGATTTTTACGCGACTGATGGGATTATATAGCAAATATACTCAGATTCTTTAATGCGCCTAGTTGAGTCGTCTCAAAAAATAACCTTTAATATTCACTGTTTTATGATATTGGTTAGGTCTGAGGTGTATGAAGAACTGCTTACTTTATTTTATATAAACATGATTTATGAATATTTTTATCTTTGCCATATCCGCTCTATAACTAAAACATATGGTCACCACAAAAGGCGCTCAAGCACTTTCGACAGCTTTATTTTCATCCAGACGTTCTGGTTCCTGATCGCTTCCATGGCAATAGCCCGGGACTTGAAGAGACTGTATCTGTGGCATTTTTGTATGTTTTTTAATCAGGTCTTTTAAAGATATTGTAAATAATAATTATGTTTTAGTTTATAACTTCTTAATTGTACTAAAATCATCATTCAGATACCGACTATACCTGACTCTTTTGGAACTCCCGGCCTAGCATAGAACGCCACTGACTACAAAGATCCTGTCATTATCTGGAATGAATAACAGTTGCACAACTTCTGGTTAAATTTCGCCAGCTGGTGTAAGCAGCTAGCTGATTGTCCGCACGTTCACCTGGTGTAATACGTGCATAAAAAGTTGGCATCTTATCAATAAAACATTTTGCCCCCATTTCTCATAAATAACACATTTCTTAGTAAAGTTTATAAAAGTTATTTTTAAAAATAAGTTATGTGATATATTACATCCCGCATCCTATTAATTATTTTTTATAAGTCAACATCATCAGCTGTTGTCCAGATATATAATATCTGATGATAATAAATTCAAAGCTACATAAGTTTGCTGAAATGTTCTAATGTTTTTTGTAGACTAATTAGTATATAGTCTGCTACGCACTCCTAAATTTATTTATTTTATTGTATGGTTTATACGGAACCGTCTCTTTTTTAAATTAATTAAACAAATTTATTATCATTTAGTTTTTATTCAGCTAGTAAGACAATATTTCAATTAAAATTTCTTTAAGAGACAGATAGTTTAGGATTGTTTTTCGTTGTTATTAATATAATTCATGTAGTTATGACGTAGGAAATACACACGTTCCATTTATGTATATACTACAAACAATGGAAAATTTAACACTTAAAGCGAATCTTTGTGGTTTTTTGAATAATATTATTAACCATGTCACTATGATTACTTTTATGATTATATTTTCGCCGGCGGTCATAGCTCAATGGTAAAGCGTTTGCTTTACAAACCAAAGGTCGTGGGTTCGATCCCCGACGGAGATTAAAATAAAAAAAGGATTTTTAATCGATTTATGAGCTCTAAAATACCTCCGGTTGGTGTGAATTTGATCCATCACCCGTAAAATGCTAGTAATAGCCTATAAATTAAAATTGGTGGTAGACGAAAGTCATCCCGTGAAGACCACCCATTCATAGTAGATTCCTGTAATAATAAAGGATGATGCGTGAATCTCGGGCTGTAGTCTATGACGTTGGCGGATCAACACTCCACATGCAGCGCTTAGCCATATACGCCATGGTAAGCGTCATAGAATTCCACAGATGAAACTTCAAAAATTACTATCACCATCTGTCGGTATTCTCCTGTATGTGTTTACATAAAAAAAAATATATATACGTAATTAATTATGTTTTTTTATATATATGTATACGAGTACATATGTATGTTTGAAACAATATATTTTTTTAAAACTTAATAGTAACAGACTGTAAGTATCCACTGTATTCCACATATACAATAATAAAATCAGACATTAATAAAATATAAGCGAAAAAATATATAATGCATTTTATGTTTAAGCTGTTGTCCCTTTGAATCTCGTTACCAAGCAGCGCTTTCAAACTATTCATATGCTTTATGTTATTTAATATTAAATTACACAATTTATCATTATTTATTAAGATTATCTATTTAAAAAGTTTATGTTATAACTAAAAATTAAAATCATTTTCTATTACAATAAATACATTGTTAAATTGTTATTTAGCTGTAATTCAATTAATAACTTACAATCCTAATTATTATGCTAAGGAATTCAGTCTATAGTACATGGAATGAAATTCAGTGTTTGTGGAAGTAGGTAACTTGACTAATAATTAATCTAAGTACCTACAGATAAGTATCCGGTTATAAATAACACACCCCTTATTTACATGAAAAAATCAACAAGATGATAACTTAAAGTAGTAATTGATGGTAGATTTGGCTAAGACGGACTAGTGTTATAACAATAATTTAACATGTACAATTAAGAATAACCACAACAATCTCATTTGAATGAGCTAAATCGACGAGATTCATGCAATCAGATGTGAGCAAAGTTTATCTTAAATTTCGGAACTTAAAGGTATATCGCTATTGACTGTAACGGCTACTCCTTGCTCATTTTCGAAGAAAAATGGCCTGATTTTCAAAGTAATGTCGCAATGTTTCTTAGCGTTGTTCAAGCGTATAAACAACCATATTCGTTCAGCGGAAGGATAAAACTAATTATCTGTCAAATCAGACATTAGATAAGCGTTACCATTCACGAAATAAACACTAGTTAAAAAAAAAAGTTAGATGGCGGACCCTATATTTATTCGTTTAACTTCATTTGCATTACATAAAATTTCAGCAAATAATACTGGTACATCGCAAATAAAAGCTCTCAATTCATATTTTCTCAAGATTTTATTAACGAAATCAAGTAAACGGGTATCTAATGAGACCGTTTATGCTCTTGGCTTAATATACACTTTGGTCTCTTTTTATGCGATATATACGTTCTACGGGAAGTCGCATAAAAAAGACTTGAACTACATACAAAACTAGGGGATAGGTTCCATTATCTTTAAAAACCGCATAACTTCGAATCAATAAGATAGAATGTACCAAAAATCGCATAAAATAAGTTTATAAAAAAAAACATAAAAATAAAAACACAATAAATATATATATATCTTAATCGTACAATTGATTGTTATCAGTCAGCATACACATATTTATGAACATATTTTATATCAGAACTTTCATCACTAAAATATAATAATTGGCATGATTTATGAACTTGGCTCAGATCACTTTCATCACAATCACACTTTAACGGTTGTAACGTGCACTAGTCTAAATTTTAGATTTCTTTTGCGAATTCGCATAAAAAATGACTTGAACTACATACAAAAATGAGCGATAGGTTCCATTACATTTGAAAATCGTATAACTTCAAAATGGCATAAAAAATATCCCATATAAACAGACCAAACTGTATATGTCATAATGTAATTATTTTATCATTAAATTAAAAAAAATAAAACATATAATTTTTCCATCAAGTATGTTATACCTATATGCATAATTATTAATGATCTTCTAGAACGAAGTGAACCCGAAGCTTGAAGAATCGGCAGCTGTAGTGGACGATTATTAATCAAATTTTTTAAAGCAGATTTTGTTTTTTGGCCGGAGATATAAACATATTACGTTAAAATAACTTCTTAGGTTTTCACGGCCAGATTTGATATTGTGGATTTTGGGTTTAGCCGTGTGAGGCGAATTTCTTCAAATCAGATATTTCGACCGCCATTGCAGGGGTCTCCTTCAGGGTTGATGACTTTGTTGTGAGTTGGTGTCAGGAGGTAGTTTAGCCGTCAGCCAATTGTACCTCCACGAGCGTCATATCAGGAAATCGTGTACGGTGGGTATGTTCTAAGAAGAGTACCTCCACGAACATCATGTCGGACTGTGGTTGTCCTTGCTTGTCGGTATAGGTTTTTGAGGCGGAAGCCATACTGTTTTGAGAATCAATATTCGTTTACTATTTTAAGGATTAAATAAAATGTGCTATATAGTTATTTTATTTTATTGTACAGTTTTTTTTCGCATTTCCGAAAGTTTGACATTCAGCCATGCGGAAAAGGAGTGTTAGTGTTGTTAGATTATTGATGTGTGTGTAATGTTTTGGATGTCCATGCGTCATTTCCAGGGCGGCCGCGGGGGGAAGGGCTTTGTTAATTCACCTTTATAACGACTTTGCCGCTGACAGAAGATCAAACAACACCTCAGTTACCGTCAGCTGTCGCGCACGGCATATTGTGTGCTCTCCTGTTCAATAACTCTAAAGCTTCGTATTTCCACCACCAAACAACATTTAACTCTCTAGGTAATTAACCAATTTCATCGCAACATATTACTACCCTTTTTAAGAGTAGCTGACTTTCACATTTCTCGTTGTTAGACCCTCTACCCGCAATAGAAAATTATAGAATGCATAGACATTAAATTATTTTTATTTAATTATTTTATTAGTAATCGCTATTTAAATTTACTGCAACTGTTTTTGATGTAATGGATGATTTAGTATTTTAAAAAATATTTTAAATAATAGACTTTAATGCATTTAATTTATTGTGTTGTGATTCGTATAAAGCACGCCTTTTGTAAAATAAAAATATTTTCTTATGATATGTGGTAATTCAATTTCAAATACTTTTGTTTATCATTTACCATTTATATAATTAGATTAGTTCTTACTTTAAATAATTCATGTCTTACTTGCATTGTGTATTAATTAATGTCATATGTGTAATTAAATTATTAGTCTTTTATTTTGAAGTAAAATTTTGTGGTAATTATTTTATTGTATTTAAAACAAAAAAAATATGAATAGAACTTTTTTTTTTAATCTAACTAAATATTTGGTGCGCAATTATATTTCAATTATACCTACTTAAGTATTCAACTGTATTTTATCTAAAATTTATCATCATAATTTGATTTATTTTTATCTTACTTAAGATTACATAATTATGTAGACTGATAAAAACATATGATTAAAGGTCTATTCGGGGATTAAATAGTATTTTTTATTTAGATGATATATCTTTTTAACATATTTTTATCCGTTGTATTATTGTAATTAAATGTGGAATCCTTTAGATTTAGATTTCAATTATTATTATTTTTAATATTATTTGTGTTTATCATTATTACTAGTCCCTAAGAATCATCTTACTTCTTATCATTAACTGTGTAATTATTGTATGGTAATCGAATTTATATTTTATCCATCAGAAAACGCAGACAAGATGACTTCAAAATGCCTTTTAAGCCAAATATCGGAACCAGTGACCTGCACTGGAAACAAAATTACAGTGGTCGGTGTGGGACAAGTAGGCATGGCTTGTGCATTCAGCATCCTTTCACAGGTATAAAAGATCCTCTTTGTGTGTGTGAAAAAATGTGTTCATCCATTTGTAGTAGTATAATTACATTTTTTTTCCCATTTAGCACATCACGAGCGATCTTGTGTTGGTGGATGTCATGGAAGACAAGTTGAAGGGAGAACTGATGGACTTGCAACACGGTTCTATGTTTCTGCGTAATGCTAAGATAAACGCCAGCAGTGGTAAGAAATTTATAAATCTGTCTTATCTGTTTGTATGAAACGAGAACTTATTTGAAATTAGTGAACAATTGCATCGTGAAATTTGATAATCAGGATAATATGGAACGGATATGGGAAGAAGAATCTGTGAGAGGTCTTGTTATTTGTTACACACCATAAATAGCTGGCATAAAAAGAATTCCTTATTTTTAAATGCCTCTGAATAACTGGAAATTAAGAAATATTTATTTTATACTGCATTTTTCTTTCATATATAAATGTAATATTAATTTTAAACATAAATGTATTTTTCTATCTAACTTAGGGTGAAATGTAATTGTCTTATTCAGATTACTCCGCCTCAGCTGGATCAGCGTTATGTGTCATAACTGCAGGGGCCAGACAAAGAGAAGGCGAATCCCGTCTCGATCTTGTTCAGCGAAATACGGATATACTAAAGTTTATTGTGCCCCAGGCAAGACGAATCCTGTTTATTATTTTAAATTCTATCTACAATATTTAAATAAATTAGAAAAATCATTATGTTTACTTAAGAAAGGCTTTAAATCTATTTTTTATATTAAGCTTAGGGTTAAAATGATCTAGGCCTTCGGGTTATTCACTCAGTCTTCTTAAAAAGAGCTAATTATTAAATGCTTAAATATGCCTTGGATACTAGCTGTCTTTTTTTCTAGTTTCCAGTATCTTTTTCTGGAGGTTCGTACTAGAATGTTCTTTTTGAAACTCCGAATAGTGAGCAGATATGAAAAAATAAAAATATTTTGAATATTAACAGAATTCTTTAATAAATTCCTTATTACAATGCCAAACAACATTTTTATATATTATATTATTTATTTTTACATTGCAGCTTATCAAGTATAGTCCCGATACCATACTATTAGTGGTCAGTAATCCAGTGGATGTACTCACATACGTTGCATGGAAACTAAGTGGACTCCCCAAAAACCGAGTTATCGGATCCGGTACCAATCTGGACTCGTCTCGCTTTCGCTTCTCTTTATCTGAAAGATTGGGTGTGGCTCCATCTTCATGCCATGGCTTCATTATAGGAGAGCACGGAGACAGCAGTGGTAATAATTATCTATTTTTTAGCAAGCGAACTGTTTCATAATTATCAAACTTTTTTGTAAATTAAAATTTGAAAAATAATATTTATATTGATACTATTTCTGTAACAATTTAATACTACACATTGAAAGCACAGAGAAATATAACACCATTAAAAGGATTATTTTAAAATAAGTATATAATTGAACATATTTTAATGTCTACATTTTCTGAAATATAAATCTTTATATTTATAAATTGTATCTACATGTTTCATAATCAAATTTATTTTAACACTTTGACAAATTTAATTTTCTTTAACAATACTGTTACGTATAAGCCTGATATTGACAGCTTGTCATTTAAAGTATGGGATAATGAGTTGTGTAATATTTTAGATTTCTGTGCTTTTAAAACAATATATATTTATTGCTAACAATAATCATATTATTGGAAAATCTGCTTATTAATTCACTGAAAATTAAATTGTTTGTGGAATCTTTACATCTATTGAATCATTTATGCTTTGACTTTTGTGCGAGTATGCATTTAAAATATACTTATATTTTACAATTGTCTCTTACAACCATTATTCTTGACTTATAACCATGATGCTTATTACCTTTTTAAACATACATATTTTTTTCTGGGAATATTATTTGTATGTTTGTTTCTTGGAATACTTTTGCTTAAAATAATCTTATACTTGAATTAATTTTTGTTGTTGTATTGTATTGCTTCCATACAGAATATTATCTGTTTGAATAACAAAAATGTGAATTTTTCTGTAGTTGCTGTTTGGTCCGGTGTTAATGTGGCAGGCGTACGACTGCGTGACCTGAGTCCCATGGTAGGGAAGTCAGAAGATCCAGAAAAATGGGAAGAACTCCACAAGCAGGTCATTGATAGCGCTTATGAAGTCATCCGTCTCAAGGGCTACACATCTTGGGCTATCGGATTAAGCATTGCAAGTCTCTCGAGAGCTATATTATGCAATTCACAGAGTGTACATGCTGTATCCACCCTTGTACAAGTAAGAAAAATATTTGCATTCACTCAATACTTAAAGAAACATAAAGAGAACATAAATAATTACAATAAAATATAATCAAACACATTTGTTTCAACAGTATTACATCTTATTCATTAACAGGGTCAACATGGTATTGAAGAAGAAGTTTTCCTTTCCCTTCCGGCTGTACTGGGAGCTGATGGAGTCTCTCACATCGTAAAACAACAACTGACTGAGGCAGAGATCGCCAAGCTTCAAAAATCTGCAAAGTTGTTGGGTGATATACAAAATGATCTAAAAATGTAATTTCTTTGTAATTATATAGATAATGCGCAATATATTTACATTTTTCATGAGTATTAAATATATAATCAACCCTTTTTATAATTTAATTACTATTATCGTTCGAAAAGTGACAATATAATTGTAACAGCATTTTCGACCGGTCGACAAGTGACTTTTCATTGTAAATGATCCTCTTTTTATGTTTAATGAAAAATGGTTCTTCCGTAAACAATGTCATGTCTAAGTATTCAAATCTTCATGAAATATGGAAAGGAAACCGTGGCTATAGTTTTTGCTTGGTCTAAATTATTTATTAACATTAGTGTTGTTTCAATGGCTAATATAGGACTATAATATGAATTTGATGGAGTATTAGATAGATGTAATCAATTGGGTGTTGTAATCAGAGAGTTATGCTATAAGAATGGTTGAAAAATACATTCACTGACAACGTCTACCTCACTTATAAAATGAAAAAAAACCATTCAAATGGTGTTTTTATTTCAATTATTTTCGATTTTTAATCATAATATCATATGTGTAGGTAGATAGGTAGTCAATAAATATATATGTAATTTGATGTTTGCACAACTTGTCTATTCTTTTTTAGTTTTTTTGAAATATGCTATTAAAATAATCAATGACTGCATAAAACATATATTTCTCTATTCTTTCGCTATTTTAAATTTTTAATACTGGATTGTGTCTTATATGGAATGATTGATGATTATCAGAATAGTATATTTAGTCAGGAAATGGCCAGTAAATACTTTTTAATAAATTGTTCTTCAAACAAAAATTCAACTTATTTCATACAAAATATTATGCAGTTAGTATTGTCTAGAAATTAATTATGGTACCAGTTAATTATTTTATTTCATACAAAATTATTTAAAATAAATTAAATTTTAACGTTTGCAGCGTAGTATTGGCTTTTACGAGTAATATTATTTATCTCTTCAGGAGGGTTATGAAAGTAATTTATGATATTTATGCACATATTATACTATCAATATTGATAAATATTACATCTGCATGCACTATTTATAAATAATAATATAGTTTTATAAAATTAGCATTTAATATTTTCGTACTATATTTGTTCCTTGATAAATATAAAAACTATTAGTTCTTAGTACTAATCTTATGTGGAATATGAAATGTCAATTGTTTATGATTATTCTTAACTAAATATAAAATTTTCATTTACTAGTGTTATATTTCTTAACTACAAAGAATATATTTTTTACAAATTTAATTTATTTATAAGTTACAAAATATATTTCTGGATTTGATAATTTAGGTAGATATATACTATAATTTATAATATGTTATTTAGTATAAAATATTATTAAACCATACTATTTTTTATTATATTATCATTAGTTAGTTGTTACATTTGATGTTTTTCTAAATTATATCATGATTATATAAATCGCAATATTTATAAATATTCGAGATATTAATTATGTACAATCAATAATTTATTTGATTAGTAAAATGGTTCCTTTCGTTAAACCAAAGGACAGTTATTTATGGTTACTATATGATAGTGAACGTTTATATTCGTATTTTATATTTAATTATGACCAGTTGCTTGAATATGTAATATTAAATTGCATTAGTATTATTTTATTATTTAAATATTTTTATTTTTAAATGAAAATTGTTAATTACTAGCAAAAATCTATTTTTAATAATAAATTATACAAGTTTATTTTGGGAAAATAATAATCAAAATTCTGCATTAGTTATTTAATGTTTGATAATCAACTTCGTTATTATATAAACACCTTTATTGCTGACATTTAATAAAGTATATAACTGTCAAATTAAAGATAATATTAACTTTTACATATAAAGAAGTATTGTACCAATTATAATATTGTTATGTAATATTCTGAAAAAGAATCAGCTTAATAGACATAAAAAAATGGATTTATAATATTTATTCAAACAGAGGTAACGCTTGAAAACTGAAATATTCCTTTTATTTAGATTCATATTTTCAAAAGGAATATTTTTATTGTTACAATTTTTTTTTTTTTTTGAAACTGTAATATAATTTATATTAATTAAAGAAGTAATTGTCATAAGGAAATATAATTATCTATATGTAGTATGTGTATAATATAAAGAGAAATAAAATAAAATTTAAAAACAATATGGTAAAGTATAGTATTACACTTTTTTGTAGCACATTTAATACACAATCCAATGTTTTATAAATACCCTCGAATTACTTAATGATTATTTTTAAATATCATTAAGCACTAAAATTTAAATGATCCTGAAATAGTGTTCTAGAATCTGGTCATCAATAATAAATTATTTTAAACAAAAATAGTTAATGTTTTAATTATATTAATCAATATTCTTTTTGATATACCTCGACTCAAAAAAAATATTTTTCTTAATATTAATTAAAAATATTTCCCAAACATTTTAAATTAGTGGCACACCCATTATTATAGACCATACAAGAAGATCCCTTTAAAATGTATGAAATTGATCATGTTTAATAAAAAAAACTTAAATAATATAGTAACAGTATTCTTAACTATAACACAATATATCTCTGGTCATTTGGAATGTTTAACTTTTAAATATCAGTATGTGATACAATTATCTGATAATATTCTCACCTTTCTGGTTTTATTATTAAACCATTATTTTATTTATTTATAATAAGACACTAGGCTAACTTGTGGCACCTGCAAGAAACATCCATTGTTATTATATTAACTTTTGAACACGCACCAAGCTAGTTGACAGCTGACAGTTGCAGTTTCCTCAACCAGCATCCCATGGGAACTGCTTTGTTGGATACATTCATATGAAAACAAAAAATATTCCAAATGACCGATTGATTGCTTTTTAACAAAAATATTAAAATAGTTAGAGTGTGAACTTTAGAATCAAATAATTTCACCAGTACTATTTTCTAATATACATCCTCAAATGCATTAAAGATGACATTGAAATGCAGTTATGTACAATTATATAGCTCAAATTAGAAACTGAATGTCTCTTAGTAAGGTTGGGATGGAGATGTCAATCTTGTATAAATTTCAGATCTAAAGGGAATTTGCTTAGAAGAGAAGTCATCACTCATCACAAATCTCCATCTTAATACTGGATAGCCTCTTTGTCTGAATAACACAATATTTACAGGTGGCGTGTTAGAGCTATCACTCTGCCACTTATTTTCCTAATGATATGACACTTACAATCACTTATGCATTGGCCAAATGCAAGCCAACAGATATAACAAGATGGCGATATTTTAAACATTCACGTTAAACATATTTACAGGTAAAAGTTTGGTCACAGCTTTAATTGATTGCATAATATATTAATAATTATAAAAGGCACCTCTAGCATCTACAGAATTTACCAAAACATTATAATCTAATGGACGGCTCAAGACCGGTGGCATCTTTTGGTTAAAAACCTGCAGTGATCATCACAGAAATTTTAATTATAATAAATATGTAAGTAATAAACTTGCCGATATCTCAACTATCTATAATATATAGTCAACTGTGTTATAAAATAAGGCGTTTTTCTAAATATTAACATACTGAGTATATATTTTACTTAGGTTGTATTTTTATACTATCACAAGCTATATTAATTAAATACACATAACCATAACATTTATAATTGTTAAATAAAAAATATAAATTTATATTATTTTTTCACTTCATTCTATTAATGTAACATACAATAGTATGAAAAATCACTCCTTTTATACACTGCACTGTTTTCAGTCATACTCTTCAGAATAGTGTCAATTAACTATAATAAAAATAATATAAATGTAATTTATTTTCTAATAATAAAATGTATCTACTTACATCACATACATATATATTACTTTTCAAATTTAGTTTTCATTTCTATAAAAAATGTTTATTACAATATAGAAATCCCAAATGTCATAGTAAAAGAATGGAGTGTTCCAATTTAAATTATATCAGATATATTAAAATCAAATATCATTTATTGTACTTTTGGTACATTAAGAAAAGCAATACGTAAATATTCCATATAATAATATACCCTAATAGTCTATATTGAAGATATTTACTTTTACAATATTGAAATAGAAATATAATCATATTTAGAAACCTAATGGAAATAAATGGAAAAACAATTCTACCATGAAGTGGTGCTTTTCTGTTTTTATATAAAAAAAAACATTTAAATCAATATTGTGAGTTAATTACCCAAACACTAATTCCTCTTTCTATTCTTTGGGATATTATACCTCATGAAAGTATGCCCAATTTTTAATAATACTAAAATATTCATTTCAACCTAAACTGCAGCTTATTTAGAAAATGTAAACAAATATTCAAGTTGAGCACACTTTGGAATGTCTGATTAACATAAGGGATAAATTAAATCATTAATCCACAGTAGGCTATCTACATCATATCATCTATTGGGTCAGACGTAGACTTCTCCCCATTTACCTGAAGAGTTGGCTTTTCTACTGCTATGGCGCTCAGAGGTTTCTGGCTCAGGAGTGGGTGGAGTGGAAGGGGTGGAGGGAGGCAACTCTGTAAGTGTGAGGACGGGAGGTCTAGGACTGGCGGGTCGCGAAGCTGCTATCATTTGGGAGATAGAAACCGGAGTAAATGTCATTGGAGCTGCAGGAGCCGTAAGAACAGGCCCTAACCCAGGTGAAAGAACAGCTTGCGCTAAGGCTGCTGTTCCAGGCTGCCCAGCATGTAATGTATTGTTCACCGAACCACCGTCTAGTTCTTGAATTGGCGACAGCACCAAAGCACCCAGAACAGGAATTTCACTTTGATATGTATGGTGTGCCATGTAAGCCACACCTACAGATGGATTAGTACTCATCGGAGTCAGCCGCTGCTCTCGGTCGGGTGTGGGGATTCGAGGCCGGTTCTTCACTGCCATTGGTACAGCTGAACCATTCATTTTATGAGTACCTGAAACCGTATAGAAACATGTACCAGAACAACAAAATATTTTGTTAACCAAGGAAGTGCGGAATGTATAGATAAATATTTAAATGTGTTTAATTATTTATATTGTTATTTTAATTCACTATTAACACAGTAAAAAAAAATACCTAAAAGATGCAGAAGAAGAAAGCCAATCTTTTGTATTTAACACAAAACAAACATTATAAAAACCTCCATTTAATGTATTTTAAAAAAGGTATTATATGTAATTGGTCAGTATATAAATATTAATTTGTTTCTTAACCAAAAATATATTTCATACAAATAATACTAACCATTTACTATTTTGTAATAAGATACTAAATAAAATAAGATTTATAGCTGGCCTAAGATGTGTTTAAATACTGACGATGTAAATTGTAGGTATATATAAATATATCTTACTCTGTCTTTTTGAGTGCTGTCCACGGCCTGACTTACGGCCAACAAGCCTGTCATAAAGAGACATCTTGTGTTGAAGTACTGGCGGCTGAGCGCCATTAGGGGCCACAGCCACGCCTCCTGCTTCGGGGCTGGAGTAAACTACAGAATTATGACGGTTTCTGCTAAAAAGCCCTCCTGAGGAGTAAGCTGTGGAAGAAGAGCGCACCGAGCCCATGCGGGAGATCTGACGCTGGAACCAGTTCTTGCGGCGCTCCACTAGCGGTGTGTCTACACTCTCCTGAAAATGTTATTAAATATTTTTAATGCATTATTTTTGATGGTTTGATGATATTTTTAACGATTACAATAAGGGAATAATAACACCCTTGCTTAGTAAGGGAAGCCACTGTAATTAAGAGACATCCCATCAACATCAACAGGGATGACAGTTTGATCCTCAAAATAGCATGGCTTCCATTTCTAGCACAAGCTCAAAAACCTATATAAACAAGCAAGGACAACCACAGTCCGACATGACGCGCGTACAGGTATGCTCCTTAGAACATACTCATCATGACACTCGTGGAGGTATGCTCGTTAGAACATACCCACCGTACATGACTCTCCAACCTGACTCATGACCTCGTGGAGGTACGTCAGGCTGAGAGCTGAACTACCTCAAGATTTCAACTCATCACAAAGTCGTCAACCCTGAAGAAAATCCCTGCAATGGCGGTCAAAATATTGATACTAGAGAATTTACCAAACGGCTCCAGAAACCCAAAAACCACAACACCAACAATAAGAGAAACCACAAATAATGGATACTTCCGGGAGATATATTATAAATTAACTCACATAGTCTGCGTAAGTGTCATCAGCATGGGACTTTCGAGGTGAAGCTGCAAGATTGGCATATACAGCATCTGCTTCTCGTACTTTGTAGTGGTCTGCAGATCCTGGAGGCTCGCGGCGCCTGTAGTGCTCCGCAGCAAGAGTGTAGGGAAGGTCACGAGGCACTACATCCTCCCAGTACTGATCACGCAGCAGTTCGGGGTGCTCCTCATGCATTTCATCCACAATCATGTATGCTGCCTGTAATAGGACTCAATATATTAAAATATATGACTCAATGATTAATCCTTTAATTAGACAGGTTTGTTTTTTAGAATATTAAGTAATTTTGTGCGCACATGTTGTGAGATTTTTTTTTAAATTCAGTTGTCAAAAATAAAACATCTATTTGCATAAGATCTTCACTTGTCCTGGCAATCAGGATTATTCTGTTATTAGAGAGATTAAATGCTAATGTTATTAAGAACAAAACATGTAACAAATACTATTTCACAATACAATTTATTATTTCAATGACAGCGTTAGTATTTTTATCGCCTATTTTAATATATATCTCCGTCATAATCTTTGATACACCATGGTCATTTCAATACAAGAAATAAAATAATGATAACAATCAATACAATAAAAACAATACTCAACCATATTGCATGCAAATTCTTGAGTACCATTATTTATAAATGATATGAATTGTGTGTTGCATCAATTATTATAAATAGAAAGAGACTTATGAATATGGGCCAGTATATATAGTAGTAATGTCAATAATTAAATATAACTTACTTTTATATGCCTGTCAATGAGCCAGTTAAGTTCAATATCGTCATCATCTTCTCCAAAAGGATTTATAAGAACTTCTGCAACCTTTAGCCAACCCACGTAGAAGCAAAACTGAAAGAAAAGTTTATTAAAATTACTTTACATACAATATTACTTATGTCATATAACAGAGTTGAAATAAAACATTTCAAATAAATAAACATTTAATTTATTATTTATTTAATTATTCATCATATAACTGACTGATTATCCTTTCTCCAATGATGAAATCCTCAATGAGACAAAAAAGTTACTACTATTAATTAGTATTTTGAACCGTTGAAGAAATTTCCAAGCAAAAACTGACTTAGAATAAGGCGATGAACCTAAATCAGATTCCTTGTCCAATTAACTATTAAAACAAAAGACATAATAATGTCATCAGAATAATTTAAAACGTTCTTGATTTACAGTGCGATCTTACTTTCCCATACGAAACCTAGACCTTTACATTACATCATTTGATATAACATTCAAAGACCAATAAGCTTTAATTAGAGCTGCTCTGCTAAATATGCCTTACACTTGTGTGCTGTATCGAGGGATTTTCACCCGTGATTTTTATGGTCATTTTGTTATATGTTATCTTCATGTTTCAAAAATAGATCTGAAATTGTATTCTGATGTTTTTAATTGTAAAATTAATCACAAAACCTTTAAGAACACCAAATAACAATCTGATTTAGATAATATGTCGTACAGATGTTAATAATTACGGAGAACCCACCACAATTAGTAATAATGACCTATATGAATATGGTTTTAATGATTTTTATAAATTTTTGAGTAGGTCACTCTTTTTTAAAGCAATTACTAAAGCATAAGTTAGAACATCAAAATAGAATGTCACAAATAAGATCTATATTTAGCAATTCTGAATTTTAATAGAAGTCTATCTATTTTGGAGCGCAGTTTGTAAATCATATAAAAATTACAAATTTAAAGTTGGGCCACTCTGCTTCTGGATGACTCAAATATCCCTCTCTCAAAACTGTTCCATCTCACAGACACATGTCTCTGCTTCCATTGATGAGCATTTTTTTGTAAGAGCTCTTGGCGAGTACATATGAGAAATCAAAATAAATAAAAGGTTTTTTTAAATACCTGAAGTGCTGTGAAAAGAGGGAAGTAGATGTCCGGATCCTCGTACTGACCGGTGGTGCTCTGGTTGGGGACCATCTGGCGGCCCATCAGCGCGGCAATGAAGTACGTGTACAAAGCCAACGTTACCACCTGAAAAGAATACCACCAAATAGCATAGTACATTAGAGATAAAAATTTCGAAGGAAAATAGATTGACTAGAAAAGATTGATAAGGCACTTTTGATATTTGGTGCTGAAATAAGAATTTGAGGATCCGATGATCTGGAGAGGCACCAAATTTCATTCTAAATAAGCTATAGATAAATAGTTTGATATGTATTCGTTAGAAACTTTATTCTAATCCCTGATATTCGAGAACTCGTTTAAATTTACGAATACTACCTGCAAGTTATCGTCGTAAAGTTTGGAAAATGAACTTCATCCCATCAGCAAGATGGGAGTTCTTTTAAGCAAATTTTTGAAATATCTAGTTCCTTGTCATTAGATATGAAGGATAATTAAAGATTTGGTCTCAATAGAAGTAAATTATTATTTTTCTTCTCGGTAAATTATATGATAAGAAGATAATGATAGTTGGATATGAAAATTGTGTTGACCCTGACCAGATTTTCGGAATCTACAGGTGTACACCTTGCCTTAGGCAAGGCAACGCCGTTACTGTCTGCAGAGATACGTAACCTTTTACGTGTGCAATAATGCATTATTTATTTCATAATTACAATAACCGTTTAATGATTTGTACTAAAAAAATGCAGATAATATAAACTTAAATTTAGAAAAAGTAAAGGTGCGAAACTTCTTACGAAAGCATTAAAACATTTAAGAGTAAGAAATTTATATAACTCACTCAAATACGAAGTATTTATTTTTTGTGGAAAAGTAACATCGCATTGCTTACATAGTTGAATATTTTCCTGACTTCTTCGGCAGTTGCCGCTCGTGCTGCGAAACTTAAATCATTTACATATAATATATAAAGTAACTATATATAGTTTTATAGTGTACTTATAATAGATATATAATATCAACGTAAACGACCGAGATTAGAAAGAGTTATCTATCACCTAAAAGCTACCAAGAAAATTTACAAATCTCGAAATTCTTAAATAAACTCAGTTAATAGTTTAATTACCAGAATTATTACTTCATAAGACGTTTCGCACCTAGATGATGCCCCAACAACGGTAGAGGAAATAAATATCTGAGAAAAAACGATAAAGCATACATAGGCTAAATGCAAAAGGCAAAGGTGACTATGAAAATCAACGAAATTAAATTCGTTTAGAATATGAAATTTAATAAAAATAATAATGTCCATGTTGATTTTTTATTCTATTGGTTGGCCTTTGCTGGTTGTGAACACCAGCCTTGACATTGCTAGTCTGCTCAAATTACTCTAGGGTTGTCACAACCATTCCAGCATTGATCCAGTACTTTGGATGTAAGTATTTTGAATATGTTTTTTTCAAAAACTACGAGTACGTTAAACGAACAAATTTATATGTACTAAATATTTAAGAAATATTTCACAATAAACCATGTTTTCTTGATCCAAATCCACATTGTTAAGTAAGCCGATCAATGAATCAAGTAGCATTGTGAAATTTATTAATAATGTGCTACATTTTTTAGTAGGCACATGATTTCTTAAAAATATATTTTTACTTAGGTTAAAACTTACTATACATTTTTCGTTATTCTCCTAAAGCCTTAGGACCTAAGGTGTACAATGTACATATTATTATCTTTGACTTTCTCTTGATTCATGGAAATCACTTAAAACATTTTAAGTGTATATTAATTATGTTAGAAGTTAAAAATACGTGTCGAAATTTATTGTAATTCAATGATTTACTTAACTTAAAGCTCCGTAAGTACCTTCGTTGTGAATATTTAAACAATTAGTGCTGCATCATGTAACTTTATAATTAATAATTTATTATTACTTTCAAATAATAGTATTTGCATGTGATATTAAATGGCAACATTGCATTCTTAGTATCCCAATAATGATCACGTTTTCATGATCATGACAATTAATTAGGTGAGTATTCCATGCAATGCTCATCGTTATCTTTATAGCCTGAAAACATAATTATGTAGTTTATTGAATATTTATAAGTTGTGTTGAATTATTATTATAATGCGTTGCCAAAAACCTGTTTTCAGCAAACATTAGTCGAGCGTCTTAAAAGTGAAACTGAAATTTATTATTTAAACTTCATAAACGAAGTTAAAAACGAATGTTTGGCATATTAATTTTAGCGAAAATCACGTTATTGAAAGAAATACGCGGGTACATAATATGTACGTAAATGATTATAAACAATTGAATCGTAAATTACGTATTTGTCTCAAACATTATTATAAACTTCATATTTGTGTTGGGAATGTCAAATATATTCAGGTCAATATTTGGCAACATCGATGGCTTCTCTGTTGTTTCCTTCCCGGGAAGAGCACCTAGTCGGTTACATGGGACAGGTTCTTATATGTGAAGTGATCTGGAGATCTTCGCAGTCGCATATCATTGACTATTGCATCATTGCCGATCATTTCAGGTTGTATTCTATTCTTGTGACTTCGATCCTCAGTGTTTTCATTTATTACCATATCCTTAGATCAAGGTTTACGCCAGTACATGGGCTCTGTTTTAGGTTATTAAAATATTTTAAAGCAATTTTCTATCAGAGTTGGTGTCTCTTAGTCTTAATATAGCAACAAAAAACCACATAAATCGTTATTAGAAACATAATATAGGCTGCATCGGATATTCATCATCTTGGAAATTAGAATATAATTTTAAGTTTAAAAAAAGTGCTTGTAAAGATAGCATTTTAACTAACCAAATAGGAAATAAGTTTTTTTTTCTTTCGAGTGTTAAAAATCGTAGGTAAATAGTATTTTTTATTGCTAAATATGTTGTGGTGCGAAAAGAGAAAATATTATAAAATCACGTAAAGTCTATTCGTCGTTATCTAAATAGGTTAACGAACAACAATATTGTGAACAGTAAATCATTTTAAATGACAATTCATAAATTTCTTGCGCTACTGGTCTTACATTAAGTTTCATGCACACATTTGCACTACGTAAAATCAATGTGAAAGCTCAATGAGGAAAATTTGCCAAAAAATTAAACCTTACTATAAGTATGGACTTTAAAATAATCTATTAATTATTGGTAGACTGAACCATTGACGCGTAAAAGAACATATTTTATCGCGTAAATGGCATAAATGTTAACGGAAATTATACTAATAGATATATTTCGTTTAGTAGAACTTCGCTTGAAAATCCCGTGAAGCGATTCGCAGTCTTCATTTCAGTCTAATTACAAGTTTACGAATAAATACGACAAACACGAAGCGTTCAATAGCATGTGGAAAATAATATATTGATAATACGACTACTGTACTTAAAAGTTATATCATTACAGGCCATCACATTACGTTGTTTTTCAGATAAAAAAGATAATTAGTCTCTAAAAAAATACTTGGCTTATATGGGTCCAGTACTGATTTTGGTGCTGAAATTGAAGATACTGTATCCTTCATTAATCACGGTGAATAAAAAATCCCCTTGAGGATGTGGTTATAAAACAGTTTAGAAAGCCAACAAGTAAACAATGGCGATGAATAGAGAAAGTGAAGGTGCGCCACGGAGCTGTAGTAATTTTCAATGATGAACAGAATGCGCTTTCTGTATGATTTCGTTGAACTCGGTATTCAACAATTTACAAAGGCACAATTCGCTCATGCAACTCACAAACTAAGAGCAACATTCGCATTGAAGTGCACAAAAGTCTTAGATTAATGTAACCAAATGTGTTACACAATCTTGTGCCTAATTCTATGGAGACTATAATCTACATTCTACGTAACTTAACAGAAACTGTTCGCGATTCCTTTTAATTCAGAGAACAAGTTTTTTTGCATCCCGTTTGAAATGTATACCGGTGGAATAGTGGAAAATTAAAATTAAAAATAGTAACTTAAAAAGTTATATATTTTAAGACGAACTAAATTTAAAAAAAAAACCTAGCTCAATACAGATTTCCAATTCCAATTTTAAATGTTTTATACTTTTATTCCTAGTTTACGAATAATCGGAGATATATAAAACGGAGAAAGGGTGAATATACTATTTTCATACCTAAATACTAATAATATTCTTAATTCAAAGATTCAAACTATTATTTTCTTATCATTATAAAAATAGTCATTACTTGAAGAGATTTTATAAAATTTCTCCGCTACTTGTAATGCGGCCGCCGACAGACATTTGTATTCCTTCAGCGGTGCAGGAAACCCATAAAGCCGGTGGCAAGAGCGCACGAGTGTTTTGAATTAAAACTGATTAGTTTTCAGGTCAAGGACATAACCATTTTGGACGAGGAAAAACGTTATTTGGAACAATAATAATTAAGTATTCCGAGTCGCTTTACCGTTGGAATAAACGGTTTGCTGCTACATTGCAAATGGAGTCTGTGGCCGTTTGTTTAAATGTAAATAGACACGTATTTCTTGCTTTTTAAAATACTTTACATCAATAAAAATAAAATAAGAGGTGTTTACTGTTCTTTGATAGCAAACAGACATGTCACCGATATTCCCTAACATATGATTGATACTTATCAATTAAGGGATTGTATAATATGTGATTTGATGAAATCTCTTCAATAAAATTTCATTGTCCTAGAAAACAAAATAATTTTTGCATTATAATAATTATAGACCAAACCAAACATTATTATAAATATTCCTAAAAGGCACTTGAGTAATAAGTATTGAGTTCAAGATGAAAATAAATTAAACACCTCACATTTAATTAAAGAAACAACTAAACAATATACCTACGTAGTTAGGTAAACATAAGCGAAAAGCACTCAACTCGGGGACTTAAAATGGTTTTCAACTATCTGTATTTAACTGACATATCCAGACACACATTATGCAAATATAATTATCAATATTAGGTGCTAAAACACTCAGCGATGTATACAAATAACCATATTTTTATTTAATCTTAATAATACGAACTTTCTCAATAAGTAACAACTACAGGTTCTACATCATAATTAGTAATAAACCATTCTTAGCTTCAACTCCAAAGATGTGTCCTTAAGCAGACGAATTCTAGAGGTGAGGTTAAAAAAAACATGAAAATATATTTGATAACATAATTTCCAGGATATACGAGTGATACGACATACCTGGGTGTACACAAGTGGAACGCAGACTGTATCGTAGCCGATGAGCGCGCCAAGTCTTCGCCTGATGTCAGAGAGCTCCACCAGCAGAGTCTGCACGATGTGATCGCTTGAGATAAGCCCTTCCTTGCGCGCCCTGTTGATGATGTTTGTGGCCCACACCAAGGGCATCCAATACTTGGACATGGGGCTCTTGCCGTCCATCTTCTCAAACACCTTCCGCTCGCTCTCCAGCATCAGACCTGCCAAAGGACGAGACGTTCAGATAACTGCAAATCACAATATCCACCCATTATCAAATTTTTAAGAAAGGCACATATATGTGCTGCTACTTGATAACATTGATTGCGTAATTTCATGGGTTACAGCTTTCAAAAACAAAACATAAATATACAGATTCAAAGAGAACTAAATGTAATAATATATTTGAACCAAATTCTCCAAACGCTTTTGAGCAATTGAAACCATCTTCATTGCGATGTCACTAACATATTTTGCGGTAATTATTGTCAGTCAATATTATATAATCAATGCTGAATAAGTTATTGTAAATATTACATACGACTATATATAGATATTTTATATCTTTATTTCAATTATATATTATATTATATTTTTTTGTTTTGTATTTTAAGCCCCACACACTAAAACTACACACAGTTTATCTGTGGTGGGGAATATAAAAAAGTCACAAAATAAAATTATGAAAAAAAGCAATTCTCCACCAAAATTTTCATAAGAATTATCTACTGCAATGCAAGAATTTAAAACTGTTATTACTCCTACTCTGCGAAGAAACAAAGGGCGAACTTATGTTATTTATAATTCATCAACTCAGGAAACAATATTTTGAAAAAACATATTAAAGTAAACTCATATGTCGATTACGTATATACTCGTATTATGAAACAAATGCAATTAAAATCTATATAATTACTTAGATTTGTATTAAATTTAAATTATATTATTGATTCCATAAATTTCGCAAAAAAAAAAAAATTCATTTACGAGATATGCTACTTAATTAAATTATTTAAATCTATTAATATTTTTTTATTAAAAAATGTAGAAGGTTCTTTAAAGAAATGATATAATTCTAATTTTCTTTATTTTTAGTAACTATCTGGCTACATATTATGTATAATATATGCATAAATTTTATACTCGTAATTTATAGCAAGAAATTAATACATTTCTTATTATACCTGTACTTCCTTCCTTTAAATAACGAGAGTTATAACCAAACGGAAATATACTTTCATTTTAATCAAACTCTGAAATCAGAGCGATTCAAGCTAAAAAAATATTCCCCATTACAAAATCAATAATCCGACTATTATTAAACAATCCCATCCGTGGTAAAATGGAGATGTGTTTTAAAACTGTATTTACATAAAAATCGTTTTAATTAATTAAAGGCTTTGAATATAACATATTGTAATATATTTTTTATTTAGTTTGTAACTTTATAGAATTCACATTTAAAACGTTACAAAAAAAAAAAAACTTTTCACAGAAGCTGCCGCAAAAAGGCATTCGTGACTAATAGAATATATACATTTTCAATATAAGATTTAATCATTATATCAATAATATCAATAATCATCATAATATTCGATAAGAATTACTTAGATTTAGATAAAAAGTTATTTTATAATTATATAATGCCTTTTTCAAATTAAAAACAAACAAAAAAATATTTTTAAATAATGACTTAATACATTAGGAAAACCACATACCCATTAATTTTATAATGTCTTTTTTCAATTGTTTTACTCGCACACATATACAACCTGTAAATATGTGTGTAGGAACTAATTAACTGTCCATACCTATATAAGCAAATGCCTGTTTTTATTTTTTCATTATTGAAGATGGTCTTCACGAAGGCCGAAACATGTAATCATTAAAATAAATTGTGAATCAAAACTAAATATTTTTAATTTATTAATTTTTTAATTAAAATTAATTCTAAAATTATAATTATGCAGTTTCACCAAGTATTGTCAGTTGATAACCTTAATGTTATTAAAAATACCCTTTTACGTCTTAAAATCGTGACACTAATATGTTACCGGAAAGATTGCTAACTATTAACTGATGCACTGGTAAGTGATGTAAAATGGAACTTTCACATACATTTTTTTTACAATTTGCTCTGGTCGTTTTGCGAATTACTCTTTATCAGAGGTGCTCTTTAGGAAAGGTTCTACTGTATTTTAATCACCTTGTTAGGCAGCTAATGCAAAATTATTAAATCGCGAGGCATGCATCAACATTGCTAGATTAATAAAGAATTAAATCAACATACGATAAGCGGTGATTTGAAATAATCAAAATATCGTTTAATTTTAAAAACGCACAACACGAAATGTTTTTTTTTTGTATTATGTTTACTTTATAGTATTGTAAATAATAAATAACATAATTTACATGACAATATTCTCAAATTCATGTCGGGGCATAATGTGATTATGAGTTATTATATTTAGAATATGAATTAACTCCTTTATACTTAATACCGCCACAGATTGACGCTCAAGTTAATTAAAATTAGTAACAATAAAGTGTTCATTTTGATCTTCCGCGTGAACGATTAGGAGGGAGAGGTGCCGAGTTCTTGTTTTAACCTTTTTTATTTATTTTGAAAATGAATGAATCTTCATGTCAAACTTATTTCCCCGCCACAGTTAAACTCTATACAGTTTGAGTTTAAAACATTCTTGAATCAAATAAATAAAAAAATGGGGAATTCTTTCCTTTCGGCAGTCTCAAATACGGTATCAACAAATGATAAGATGCCGTCATCACTTGAATCGGGTGACATGTTGAGAAGAATTCGAATATAAATGATTTTCCTTTTCAATAACATAGATTTATTACACTAAGCTTCCTAGTTTATCTTATAAAATATAAAAAGTGGTAATTGCAGTATCGTTTCGTGACAAACTCGACAAATAATTTACCTTTTAATAAGCTGAGAATTTTACAAGAAAACAGTCACTGCAGGAATTAATTATGGCTGACCAGGTATATTTACAGAACTTCTGACACTTCATTGTTATGATCATTCACACGGAGTGCGTTTCAAGAATACGTTATTAATATTGATTTAATTTGAGGTTATTATCATAAAGAGTCGCTAAGTGTGAAATCTCTACGACCTTCTAAATTTAAATAATAGCCATGGAAATGCATTTAAAGAAGGAAGCTCTCTGGTAGAAGTAATTCAACCTTTAACAGTCTATATGAATTTTTTAATTTTTATTAGAATATTATTTTATTAATATATATTTTATAAATACTAGTTTCAACGCAAGTCAGTCTAGGCATAGCAATGGCGCAGTTCGCCGAGCGGTATAAATACCTGGGCATAGTTGGTTTCCAAGGTCCGCGGTTCGCATCCCGCTTCTGCCGTTATTTTTGTGCTTGGATTGACGCGTTGAAAAAAGAATTTTATGTATAGTATTTGTATATTTAAGTAATTTTAACAGTCTACGTTGTGGAATGCATTGGAAAATAACCGTAGTAGTTTACTAGAAAGAACTAGTTTATATAATAGGATAAGACTCGCTTACCCATCCGAAAAAATTGGCGCCTCAACAATCGGTCAAGATGGATACGACAAGTAATGAGATAAATACGACAAGTTATGGGATGGTCAGTCTGATAAATCAGTTACATGAATAAAAATAGCGCCGAAGTCTGAAAATAACAATATAGCTCTCGAATCTGTGGTTTATTTGCTATTACAATATGCCGAAGCACTGCATGGTTGTAGTTTAGGGAGTACTATAAGAGACTTTAAGTTGTCTTACAGTCTGCAGTTGCTTTTACGATGCCCATCATACATACTCGTATCATATATTTTTTTTTTTATTTAATCAAATATAATAGGATACATTTAAGATTTATTGACAGTATTACATATATATCATGTTTTTGTATATATTATTACAACATTTAGTACTGCTCATGATTTTAAATAACACGTGATACTAGTGCACATAAATTATGTGTATTGCAGTAATTATTCATCTCGGCTGAAAATCCAAATAATGTTGTTACTTACGTGTCATGGATATCGAAATAAATGTTCAAATATTAGAGCACCTGTTCACACACCATACTTATACAATAACACTAGGCAGGCAACAAGAAAGAAAGAATATGAAAATTATATTCGCAACTCTACCTATCGCTCATTTTGGTCATAACAATGACCATTGCATGTTACAAGTATTTCCTTTATACATTATATATAAAAAAATTGTTTAAATACATAATCGTATTAGGATAAATAAACCTCGACATAGAAAGTAAAGAAAAATACACCTACATTTATTCATATTACGAGTACTATAATTCATTATATAACTATAATTTAAAATTAGTAAGGTTATTCATATAACATCCATACACGGTTAATGTTTGTCGACCAAGAACTGGCAGTTTCCAAAGTCCCTTCCTTAATGTCACCGATAAGATTTGGAATGCTCTTCCAGCGTCGGTGTATTTCTTCAAGAAACAGATAAATATACACTTGCAATCTCCCCAACCCATACACAAACACAACACACGTTTCCAGCATGTAGCGTCCACCCTCCCTGGCTGAGCGTCAGGGAGGGTGGACACTACATGATGCGACTTACATTACACAAAAAAAGTTGTCTATACGTTTGTTTGCAACAACAAAAAAATATAATATTATATTTTAAATAAAGTAGATTAGTTAAAAATAATGTATTATATTTATATACGTTTTAGTTTTGAGTGATCTTTTTACAAACTTTTTATTTAGTATTATTATATGTTATTACCTAATTTCCTTGAATTATTTATATCAACTCAATAAGTAGACGTACATTATATTAAATTTTATATTCAATAGAGAATGTTGTTTATTATCTGAATAATTTATTCATATTGAATAATGTTCTAGTTGAAGTCGATTTAATAGATTTAATATTCCTAGAATTGGATCTAGTATTTATGATGAAGTCAATGTTGTAAATATTTGAGAAACCCATTTTTAATTAATTATTTTTTGCGGAACTTCGGGTTAAACAACCTACTTACTATGAAATTTATTATATTCCTAAAATATCTGTTTTTTTGCATTATGAACATGGTTGAAATAATGTTTTTCAGATACATATACCAGATCTCAAAAATACTTTGATATTTGGAACAATTATTCAGTTTCATATCTCATTTTGAATGATTTTGTTAAGATTATCTAAACGATAATTTTATAATATCACTCTTTGAATATTTTAACTAATTTAATGGAAAATAAAACCAAATATTTTCTATTTACTTTTATTATTAAATATTCAAGTATTTTAAATATTTTAATTCTCAAATACATGTAACCTTACACATCTACATGTTATTGACTGTTACTTACATCATACGCTGTCAATAAGACGTTTTGTCCGGGATCTTTGTTTTCACTTATAAAATAAAATAATCCTTCTATATCATCGTATCAATCGTACATCAATTATTTTCTATACAAACTTACAAAATTATTAACTATTAACAAAAGTATTGATAACATAGTGTACAGCTTACATTAAAAAGATATTGCAGTAAAATAGGTATACTCGTATAAATATCGCATGTAGTACTAATATGCATGTTGCACATAGAAGTGCCTTAATGCGGCACGTACCATTTACATATTACACAATGCACATGCTATCTATTAATTAAACATCCACTGGCAATTGGTGGTAACAATGAAGAATAATTCACTACATTCCGTGAGAAACGAAAGAGAATAATATATGAATTCACCTCTACTAAAAACCTCTCCCGAGTAAAGGACTAATAGAATTAATAAGCATTATTATTTATTTGAAAAGAATTTGTTATACTTGAAAAAAACACGAATTTACCATTCCTTCACTTAACCCATAAGGTCCGTGATCATTCCTTCTGATTTTTTTTCCGCTACTACAATAAAACACACCTTCTGCGAAATTTAATGCGCTGTTTTTTTATAAATACATATTTCAATGCTAAGAAGAATATGCTGTCGCAACAAAAGCAACATTGTTAAACACTATATATAGGTTATGCAGTATATTTCCGCACTATTCACTATTGATACAAAATATAATTTATTATGAGGAAACATATAAATTATTTACATCAACAATGATTCAATAAAAAAATGTATCATTATGTACGATTCTATATTTTTTATTGTCGACAGACTTACACGTATTTAAATTTCAATCACGTTTTTATCATTAAGCATCGTCAACATCAAAATAAAACTAGTGGACAACTTTAATCTATTTTCATTTTCTCCGAGCATTTGTGTTGACATTATCTAACAATTAATGCAAATTGCAATCCTTTTTAAATTACAACGAAAAATAAATCCTTTCATCTTCAATGAAAAACAAATGGTATAAACCTCCTCCTGCTGCTCCCCGGCAACAACCTGTCATCTGGCCGGTTTGCCTATCATAATACAAATCTAATAAATTAACAAATGGATGTTTTTAGTTTTCAAGGAATTATACAATAGCTACTGTGAAATTAATATGAACAAGATATTGTTATGTTTATTAATAAACCAGTGGTTCTTATATTGTATTAAATATTAAAAACGTTGATCTTTCGTATCTTTTTTTAAAATCTTCCACTGTTTCGAAGGGTCTTACTTTAAATACACAAATAACAATTTCAATTATTAAAAAATACGTCATCAATTATAGTTTTAATTTCAATTCTGTAGTGAATATTCACTATGGAGTCGTTAAAATTGTATGTACATTGGAAAGCGTAGCACTTAAATTTAAAACAAAAAATACGGAATACAATCAAATTTGTACGAGTACCTGTTTTGAGAAATATAAAACTTCCGTTATAAAACACCTTGATCAATATAAACATTATGATTATATTATGAAAAAGTTTGCATATAGGAATAGCAGTTATTGCGAACTGATATATATTTATTTGACATATTTAGTTATAAAATCAATATCTATATATATCATTTATTGATGATAATATATTATTTAATGTTAGTACTACGAGTATAAGGTAGTCGATTCAAGAAAATAACAGTAATTATTATAGTTCTTTATAACATCAAACCCCAAGGTAAAAATGTCACTTATTAGTGGACACCGCATTCTCGAATATGTATTTATATCACGTCTGCGATAAAAATAATGAATAATTGTGAATGAAATATAAACGTATTTGCTCTCAATATGAGCATTTTTAGCCTTGGTTCAGTTCTTTTACTTGAAATATAAATGGTCAGTAAATTTACAAATATAATTAAATATCCGTAAATTTTCCGTAATTGTCGAAGTAACATATTTCTGATTAATAATTAATTTTGATACTCATTCCCTTTAAAAAAGTAGTTAATATGGAGACTAGAATAAGTAAGGGGGTGACTTGAAAGATTGGTTACTTACAACAGCTGATTTTAGAGAACGGTATTTTATCGATTAATTACAAAAAAATATTTATATTACTTTATATTGTAATAAAATTTATTTACTCAACTATAAAACTAAATATGTCACGAACAATGAGGTTCTCAGAATAATCAAGGAAGATAGGCAACTAATTAGAACCATCTCAGAGAAGCGAGCCCGATGGATCGGCCACATCATGCGCCACGATGGTCTTTTTCACGATATTGTGGAGGGGATGGTTGAGGGTCAAAACTGTAGAGGGCGCCCTAGACGGGAGTATTTGCAGCAAGTATTCGAGGACATGAACTGTAGCGCTTATGCTGAGCTGAAAAGGGTTGCGGAGGACCGAGAGGAATGGAGATCGATATGCAAAATTCTGTTGCTGCAAACCAATCCACCGGATTGATACTACGAAGAAGGAGAAAACTAAATAATGAGTATATATATCGTTAAGCATTGCTTATTAATATGAAATTCAAAGTATTGTTACTTTTTATATTATATATATATATATATATATAATCGTGTCGGAAACAACAGGGTCAGATCCTGTCTGCCCAGAAGTGGGCGACGTCGATGGCGTTAGTTCTGGCCATCATCAGGTCTTCCTGGGTGCAGCTATTCGGGCACAGCGCACACTCCAGAAGGTGTGACAGGGTCTGCTCCACGCCGCAGTCACATTCAGTCGGTCCGCTGTAAAACTGCCAGGCCCGACTTATAATTCCTCTATAATATATTCCTCTAGTTATAATTTATATTATAACTAGAGGAATGCCTTAAAATTACAGTATATTTAAGACATTGTTTACAAGCGAAGTTTTTCTTTAGCGCAATTCACAGTTGGCTATGACGTGCGTGGGCGAGAACGACAACATGAGTCTATTTGTTCAGCGATCATGGGGAAAATTATCGTTTTAATATCTTTGAGCTATTATCACCTGAGTGAATTTAACATACCGGCTGTAATTCGCGGTAATATGCAAATATAATAAACTTGGAACCGGCGAACACGTATTTATATTCCAACTGGCTGCAGACCGAAATAGAGGCAAAACAGGAAAAAAACTTCTAGGGTTGTTGTTTATTATTTATGGAATTAACTCCGAGCCTCGCAAAGAAATTTATTCACAAATAAATAAAAATCCTTTTTCTCTTGAATTTATATATTTGAATGTTATTTTTTTATTGAAAAGAAATAATACATGTTATTCCTCGCGGTTGCGTGAGGTTTTCAAATTTATTAATATAATTATAAACCTTAAAATATATGTAAAGTCGTTAAATAAAAATATATATAAATTTTATTACTTTGCGTACAATATTAATGATAGTTTTTATTTAAATTACTTATAAAAATTAAAAATTACAGTATATACAGTTTATCATACTTTTAATATCAATAAAAAGCCGTTTGTTTAATTGTATCAAATATGCCGCATAATTACATTTTAATATTTTTAAAATAAAAGAAATTGCGATTAAAATATATTTTTATACTTATAAATCAAGCTCTAATAAAATACTCAATAATTTTATTACCCTATGAGCGACGATGGAACACCCATGCCAACGCATGAAATCATATTTATTTTAAAAGTGTTTAATTTGTTGTAAAATTGAATATTCTTATTGTTTAAATATGACTAAAAATACAGCTGCACAATGCGAATTACCCAATAACTATCGAAAATAATATCTTGAACAGGATATTTAGGGTCACTCCATGTTTAAAAATATACAAACTTATACAAACCTGTATAAGTTTTTCTTGCATTTTTTACTAGTAAGTAAGCAAGTAGGTGATGTGTTTTTGTACGTGTCTTAGAACAAATATCTTAGCAACATTCACTACCTTGGTTGAAGCTGTTAAGTACCAAAGTGAGTTGTTAAAAAAATATCGTTCTCATAAATCCAATGGCAATAATTACCCACGACTCATATGATCGAATGAATAAACACAAAGCATCATCGTTGAGATTATCGGCTGATTGGTAAAAATCTTTGGAGACAAACCAGTTTGGAGATCTTATAGACGCAATTTCGAGTGCGAAACAAAAATTTAATCAATGTGTACAATATTTTTATAACTGCAAATATATATATTTTAAAATATAAACTAGTAATTCCGTATGTTTGATTCTAAGTGTTGCTGGTGAATATTATAATGTTCAAATGACGCTGCTTAACCTAAGAATTACGTTTTAAAATGATATATATTATAAAAAATAAAATTAACTTTATAATGTGATTGTGATCGCACGTAAAACGTGATTATTAAAGAAGTTGTCATAATTTCTGATCATTCTCGTGTTTTTTTTACAATATATTATCATTAAAACAGATTTATTTACAGGTTCATATTTTATAGTCATATTAATGTATTAAATAATATATATTTTTGTCAAGCCTACATACATATTTAAAAATATATTATCAACATAACAAATAAAAGAAAAATAGTTTGATTTACAATAAAGTATAAAAAAAAATATTATTTCAACATAAAATAATTAAATATTAAGGTAGATTTCTATTCATTACAAATATTATGCTTCATCTTCATAATAATTTATCACAATGATACCAGATACAACAAGTTTAGTATACTTACTGCAGTTAGATAACTCATCTGAGAAATTTAACGTCGCTAGAGAAATCCATTCAGAGATGTTTCCTCTCGAGGCACAGACATACAAACAGAGAGTCAGTACATTGATTATATTGACAGACCAAAGATTAATGTTGAAACATAACGGCGTTTACTCGGGTAATGTTTGAAACCGACGAGACTATCTTTACCTGCAGCTTCAGTAAAATTGCACCGACAAACATTATTTATATTGGTGGATATAAATAAATGAATGAGTTATTTATAGTTAGCGTATTCAAAAACACGTTAGTTTCTTTTGATATTTCGATTAAATAAATATGTATCTAAAATATATAAATACTGATGCATACGAGTATATTATAGATTGGCAACCGGGTTATGGAGGTTAATAAAAAATACAATAATATACTGTAGTATGAAAACTTTGCATAAATCCGTGTTATGGTATAAAGTATTTCATATAAATGTACCAAAGAAGATGAGTTAAGGAAATTAGTTTAATAGTAAAATATCACTGAGACCCCATTACGCAAATCAGTTGTATCATTACTTGATGAAAGAACTGATAGAAATGAAAAATATACAATTTTAACGTAAAATATTAAATATTTTATGTAACATTCCAAAAAACAGTTGATGCAAAATTTTAATAGATCTCAGCAGGACAAAATTGTAGTTACAATATTGCACATAAGTACCTGTAAAAATCCGAAAATATTAAAAACTTATTTTTTCCTTGTGATCGACTTATCAATCAATAGTAATTCGCAAAATGCAAAACCGTCAACACAAGAGAACTGAATAAGGCATCAGAGACATATTGGAATTTATATGATGATCACGACTTGCTTAAAAAAATATATTAGATTATAAGGAAAATAAATGTACTCTTATCACACATACATCGTACACAAGACGCCAATATCTCGGAATTGGTGTTGTTAGGTCAGTTAGTAGGTTACATACTTATTGTAATATTCCCAGGTTGGTATCGTGTATCTGTAGTACTAAGTAATATGACAATGATATTTTATTGTTTTATAGTTTTTCTTCTATTATTTTCTTCGCATATAGCTTATAATCAATACATTACTATATTATTTTACCATATTTAATTTTAATAGACACATAAAGTTTAAAAGCTACAGAGACAATTTGTTTATCGAAATTAATCATAAATACCCAACATGGCGTGATGCTTACGAACCGGGAAGGCTGTTTTTATATTGTTTTTAATAATAATTGATTTTTAATATTCAATCAATTAAATAATTAATCTTTATCGTCCAAAATGAAAGAAGTCTTAAAATCGATTTTAGAGAAAAAAGTACAACGTGCTCCTTAAAAACGTCACTTAAAAAGTAGATATAAGTTAAGACGACAATGCTCTGTAGATCAAAGCGGGATATAACGATGAAGAATCTTTAAGATGTATAAATTTGTAATCAATATTATTACTAGGATCATATAACAACGGAGAGGAATGTTATGACAAGGATTATAAGTAGAATATTACAACGAAGAAGAATGTCACGACAAGGATTTTAAGCAGAGTATGTATATCACTATGATCATAATATTGCAAAACCAATGGAGAAGAATGTTATGACAAGAGTCACAAGGATAGTATTACATGTGAATGAAGAGGATCATAAAGAGAGTATATCACTGTGTAAAATAATGTTATCACAAAATCCTCACCAGAGTCCACGACGTGCTGCCAGGTGGGGAAGCGCCTCTTCACGCGCAAGGACACCCTCTGGAGGGTGATGACGTAGGCCAAGATGGCGTAGCGGACGATGTTCCTCCGCATCAGCCGCCCGGTCTCGTCCTGTAACAACACTAGGGCTTAGTGGTCGGTGCGCTTGTGCAGAAACACAATCTCTACTCGGGAGACAGTCATATCATCTAGTGCCATTTCAATACGTTAGAATATAGTTAGATATAATTAGATATAATTAAGGATTTTGCTGTCAAAAACAATCCCCGAATTTGCCCCCCTCCACCCTTCTACATTAAAAATAAAATGAAATTTTTCTAATCATAATATTTATTCGCAGCACATCAAACTATATACTTGTAAATATATCTTGACAAATAGACAAAGATGCGGAGCGAGCAATTTTTGTTGTTAAATCATTGGTACTTTTATGTTTTGAAGTGTACACTTTTTTAAAATTATAGACAACCAAATAAGTAGTAATAAAAAATCCATAGGATGATACTAAAAATTTAATTCAACTCAATTTTCATTTATTTAGAGAATTGCACCACAAAATCATATTTATGAGGATTTTACACCGTTAACAGCTGACTTTATTATATTTTCTGTGTCTTAGATATTTTTATGGAATAGAACGGAAGAAAAAACTGCTGTCAAATAAATATGTATAAAAATATAAAATGTACATAACCATTGAAATTGTGCCCTAGATAATGGGCTGCCCGGGTCATAAAAATGTTTAAAATTTGACTTAAGAGCTAATTAGCCCCCTATTAAAAATGACTATTATACAATCGTAAATTTCTACAAAATATGAATTTTAAAAAAGAAACAAGTCTTTTCATGAAACGGTTTGTTTTGACGGAAATGTTTTGAATATTATATTTCAAGGAATCAATTCGCTTGCACAATGCACAAACTGAGGCATTGTTTTATGAAATACTCAACTATATTTCTACATGTGTTTACGCTTTGCAAAAAAAACTTTTGTTAAGAAATATAATGATATTTTTACAGAATATTTTAATGTTTCAAATACAATTATTAAAAGCCGATAGCGAATAAATAAAACACGTAAAACATTCAAAATACATTATTTGTTTGTTTTGTTATTAAGCTCAAAATTATTTCATTCTACATTGCAACGCTCAACATAGCAAAATACATAAAAAAAATACATGTAAAAAATAGTCGCCAGTTTATAAGTTATTTACGAGTACTTGTGTTTGTGTTTGTTTAAAGGGATAGAAAAATAATGTTTTTAGCCTTGGCAGTTAATGCCTACTGGTATGATGGTGGTGTAAAGGTACTGTAGGAATCAACAAAGGAAGTTTGGAAGAAGATAATAATTAAATAATGTAATGAATAACCAATCTGACGAGTTAATTTCATGAATAGGAATTAAGGAAAGGTTTATTATCAAGCGAACAGCCCTTCTTTGCATTAAGTAATAATACAGTATACTTGGAACTCCAATAAGTGGTTACCAAATTCATGACTTTGTATCATAGAGAAGTTACGTTGTGGGAGAATCAACTAGAGTGATTATTCTTTAGTTGAATTCTGCTGCTTGCGTTTGCATAACAAAAAATGCGGTGTAGAGTAGTGGTATCTGGTGTTGTTACAAAACGAATAGATTAATTAACTGGCTCTTTGCTGGAGCTTTAAATACCGGTCTCGGGAAGCTGTCTGTTACGAGGTCTACGAGACCACCTTAAAAATTCTTCAAATTTAAGCGCGCATGATGGCTAGCCCCGAAGGTTGATCGAAAATTGGCTCTTAACCTGCTGACTACCAACATTGCCGTTGTACTAAATGGGGCGATTCACGTTCATCATTTCGACTCGAGATAATGAATTGCCGATCATCTTGTAACTTCTTCAATATTCACATTTAAGAACGAATTCTTTCACTCTTTATTTCCAAAATGAATCTACACAATATTGGTATGTATATTTTTGTGTTTTGCTAATTAAATCACAGTTATTACAGACTATCCCTGCATTATACATAAAATAAAATAATTCATATATATTTTTTAGACCCATTATCCAATTCTATTAAAGAATAAATCTGAAATCTATTGCAGCAATTTAAATCCGAGCTTGTTATTCTCTTATCATTGGTGTGACATTGTCAACCTTGATTGTGTATTATTGATTATTGAGTAGTCTTGCAGTAACTAGTAAGTGATTATCTGACAAGATGGTAGTTAGTTATTGAGTAATCTTGAACTAACTAGTAAGTATCCAGCTAACTAGATGGATCATCGTCACTTTATTGAGTAATCTTACAGTAACTACTAACTGATCAGCTGATGACATGAGTCATGGTCAGGGTATTAAGTAATCTCAAAGTGGCTAGTAAGTGATCAAGAGACGATCATCGTCGTTGTTGAATAATCTTGCAGTAACTGGTAACTGATCAGCAGACGAGATGGATCATGGTCAGGGTATTGAGTAATCGTGAAGTAACGAGTAAGTGATAATCTGACGAGATGGACCATCGTCTCGGCGGAAGAGAGAAGGTTAAGACACCAAAGGTTGAGAGACGTCTGCTCAGATCAATCAATAGCGGTCCGACCGGTTACGAGCCGACTACCCTCACTACCAGCTTATCAACTCGGCTGACAAGGTTAATACCATTATATACATGAAACAGCCGAGCTTCAATACAAAACAAGCTAAACTCAACAATCGCTTAATCTAGCATTTCGAACAAATGAACTAGTTTGTTTTGTAGAGAGTGCTATAATAGAAGGAGATAGATAAAATAATTGAAGGCCTTTTTATCCTTACAGCAGCTTTAATAAAATGGCGGTGACCTGCATTATCATATAAATAGCGTATAATATAAGAAGTTCACAGCACAATGACATTAAGGAAGGATCAGGCAAGACAAGTCTATAATATGTAATATGCATTTTATCTAACTAGTACTGGTATGCCTTATTACCCTAAGAAACAAAATTATGGCATCGCTGTAAAATAATAATAAAACAAACACATTTTTATCTTCTAATGCCGGATCGTAAAAAACGAACTCAGCATTCATTATATTTATCGATTAATAAAACCGTTCGGGAGATAAAAGCCCATCGTAGATATTTATAAATGTTTACAAGGAAACTTATTTGCTTCCAATGGGGAAAAAAATTATAATAGCGATGCAATATTTTGAACAGTGAATGTTCTTAACAAGAATTAAGCACAAACAATTCAACTGAGGTCGTCTAAAATAATTATGAAGTGTTTTATTATACATTGCATACCAATAAAGACGAATCAATTTTAAGACATTAACTACAATCCATTAGACAGAAATTTATTTTTAAAAATATTTCTATAATTTATAATCAAGCATGTTTGTAAGTATCATATAAGGCTGAAGTTTTCTTTCACTCTTTCCATCTCTTTTATAAATTGTTAGTTTGCGACTAATAAGTCCAGAGGTACTTTCCTCCGAAAAATTTCAACAACCGCACTGAAGTGTTTACTTTAATCAATGTTTACCAAAATTACTTTAAGCGCGGGTTTTTTTTTTTACTTATAAGCTTACAAAAAAAAACTGTCTCAAAACGAGTATATATTTTATTCATTTTTGAATAGTACAGTTTTGAAACTATAGTATTTTTAAGTATATTATCGATTGGCACAATTAAAATAAATAACGAGAAGTTTATAAAACGGACACTCATATTATATTTAAATATAAAAATAATAATATTCTCACTTCCTATATCATACACGAACATAAAATTAATGGATGTAGATTGCTTTATTTTGTGTTTTAATATCCTTTCTGCTTAATTAAAACGTTATTTGTCAATATTTTTAATACTTATATGCCTACATATTGAAAATTATTGGAGAGTAAAAGTAATTGATTTGTGATTACGTTACAATTAATTAAAAAGTCCACAGTTAAAATGACAAGATAATTATAATGAGAGACCAAATATAAATGGCTACTTTTTAACGATTACTCTGTACTGAATTATACTGCTTCAACAAAAAACTAAAACAAAATTAATAACCAATAACTTATAATATATGTTGTTGTTGTACTGCTATTTATATCATGTGCAATCAAAAAGGCTATTTACATTTTATGACATATTTTACGACTTTATATCAAGAGTTCATAAAATTAATCTTTTGAAAGGCGCCTGGTTAATATTAACCCGTTGGATGCGACAGTTGACTAAAGTCGAATATTTTTTTCTGTTGGAGTATGAAAATCGAGTTTACCTAGACCACGTTTCAAAAAAAAAATACTAAGTATGCTAATATATACTAATGTCTCATTTTGTAATTGAATTTGAAATAATATGTAACATTTCATACAAAATTTCGTCATCAAGATTGAAGAAAAAAGATCTTGCATTTTATTGTCAGAAGGATTTTAATTAACGACTCGGTTACGAATATTTAGCTTTTAAGAAATCATATAATAAATATTGTCGTCCATAAAGTCACAAAATTGAAATATTTAAGATATTAATTTAATATTTTATAAAATTATTGTAATTTTACGGTTTCATTTTAAGAGTACAATTATACGATTAACAATAAAGTTATATAAATATATTTTTTTACTACGTTTTTATAGTTTCGTCGTTATTCTAAGAATAAATTATATGAGACGAGAAAGTGATTTAAAGTGAACATTTTTCAATGCTAGACAAATGCCAATGCCGGCCGTTGATAAATGAATTAAAAGTAATACTGATATGAGCATTCATTTTAATTCAAGACGCAAATTACACGACAAGATCCATAAACTATCAAGAATATTTTATGTTGGAATAGCGAATGACACAAATGTGATAACTATTATAACATTTGTGCCACCCGTTGATAATTCAGTTTCCGAAACATATTTAGAATGTCATTGTGAACTGCATCCCAAATCAGCTCGACATCTCAAAGTTTTTTTTAGAATGCATTATGTGCTGCAGGGCTTCCCAAATTGGGAACCGCCAAAATAAATAAAAGTGAGTGGTAGGCTTAGGTGGGGGTCGCGTTTTTTTTTCAGATTTAAGGGGCCGCGTCATGAAAGTAGTTGTGATGCGCTGATGTATTGGATAGTACCGTTTAGGTTACTTCATTTATTCCACAAGCTCTCACGTATATTTTTCAATAAGAATAACTAATCAAGGATGAATACTACCCACGTACAAAAGAACATTATATTAGACCACGTCACACAGCAGTGAGACCCATGGGGAAAATTATCAAGAATTGACTTCAAAATGATAATTATAAAAAAATAACTTAAAATAGGTATTTCTTTAATAAAAAATTGAGGTGTAGTGGGATTTTTTTCTAAATCTATAACAATCGATACCTAATTTTATTACTGAAAATCCTGACGCAGGAAAGCTGTTAGATTGGCATTTGGTATTTGTTATTTTATATTATTTTTTGCAAGCTTTAGAATGGATAAACTATAATATAATAAAATCAGTTTTGTGTATTCGAAGCTGAACCAGTTACAGGTAAAAGGATGTATTCAATATGCGAAGCTCCTCTTGTAAAGATAATTGTACTGTGAGTGTTCGTGGCATCTTCGTCTGCAGCTGGGGTTTCGCAAGCTTGCATTGGAGAGTCTGTGTTCAGTGTTTATTGAGTGCTGATTAGATGGTGACTAGCCGTAAGTCTGCCTAGTCTTAAGTCTGGTGCCAGGCGGGCTCTGAGTTATTACACCACGTCCTGTAGTGCCCAGAGCAACTTTCAAACACGCCACTAGTACCTTTCCTTTGCACTTAAATGCATAGCCAAGATTACGTTCAGAATACTCAGGAATGGAAAACTATCATGGACCAACACCAATAACTGAATTACCCACGGTGGTACAATACTGGAATCAAGGTGTGCAAAAATATTAAATCGTGGATGTTTCACATTGAATTCCGTAACACAGAAAAAAGATTAAATATTTATTGATATAAGTACATTTGCTTCTTTTACAGTTATAAAATTCTGAAGATATCAATTTAAACAGCCGTACTAGCGATTTTATTTTTTAGATATTTTCGATCGATAATTCTTGGTAGAATTCCAACACATAACCAAAACACTAGACAATCTGGGACAAGTGTTTGTCGGTTTCGTGCACTCTGCACCCTTCATCAGCCATTCACTAATCAATAGTATACAATCACCTTGTGAAATATTAATTGAAATGAAATTCAATATTAAAAATGCATCTCAAAGTTAATGCTAAAAATGTAGATAAGAGAGTCATTTTGTACCCTACAGCTACTAAGTGTCATCACTGAAGGAACTCATACTTGGAAAGCTAAATTTAATACCAGTACATACTTTTTATTTAAAAATAATGTATGTTAAACATGTTTTAAAAAATTGCGATGTTTAATTTTTCACTTTCTTTTGTTACGGCACTTACAAGTGACAGCATAAATTTTCGTCAGCACAATATTTTCAGTCGCGCGAAAATTCTTTGTTTCACTATCCTTGAGCTACATACAGCATTCTTTACGTCAATTATATGATTTAAATCATTACGCAGATCATACTCATTATTGAAGCAATTTAAATGACTAAATTATCTTTTTTTTAATATAATATAAACAATTAAGTCGATTCATTATATAATATTTATTATTAATAATTATTATATTCTAAAGATATAATTTTAAATTTTAATATAAGGTGTATTTATTACAAGATACAATTATAAAACAAGCAAACGTATTGTCTTGAATTAAGTAAAATCTTAAACGAAACAATGCTTTATTTAATATCCTACAGAACATAAATGTGGTATTCCAATAATGTATTTTTACTAATATTCAAAAATAGATTTACCCCAACAAATATCAACGGAATGGTGTTAATTATAAATACCTAGAAAATTGCTAGATAAATTGATATATTTTACA
The DNA here is from genome assembly GCA_022606575.1 of Glossosoma conforme. Lineage (NCBI taxonomy): Eukaryota > Metazoa > Arthropoda > Insecta > Trichoptera > Glossosomatidae > Glossosoma > Glossosoma conforme. The sequence goes on from JAGTXR010000331.1 coordinate 250,692, forward strand.
TCTTCACAGTTGTGTAATAATGATGATTTGATATGAAAATATTATGCCGAGCTAGGAATATATTTTCTTCTTCGTTCCTTCCTATAGCTCTATTGTTTGTGTTCGTTAAAAATCGACGATTTTTTTTTCTGTCTTAATAATTGGGTTCACACTAACCGGAGGTGATTATTGTAATCATTGCGCTGTGTTGATATGTAATTAAAACTAAAATTGAGACAATCTGTGCTAAAGGGAGAAATAACAGCTGTGCAAATATAAAAACCCACAGACCACATAAGATTCTGACATATTTACCTGATTATCTAGTCCCATAAGGTCTTAGTAACAGATAGGCCATCGATGCTACCAGGCAAAATATTTAAACGCGAGTACTATATTGCTATTGAAAAATGTATCTTTAGTACGAGTATTATGTTGAATTTACCAACATTACATTGTCCACTGCATAATTGTAAAAGTAAACTTATTTATTATTAAATTTACTTTATTTTTAATGAACGGTATGGTAGCATATAAAATACGAAGAAATAGAGATTACAAACATTGATATTATGTACGAGTATAAGATTAACAGCTGTAAGCTTGTTTTTTTATTGATGAAAACAGGCATATTCCTTTAACACCTGCTACGGTAAGAAAAGCCTTATTATTTCATTGTCATGTTTGAAACGTGTTGTGCGTGTTATGTGTTCGTGTTACCTGTACCTACATCCATCAGTATGCAAATCTCCTCCAAGTACCTCCTCACGCTCCGATCATCCATAACTAACTAACAGCTATTGTTTTCATTTTGTCTCGTGTTAACAAACTGAACAAGATGCAAGATCCGAGTGATGCCACAAGACGATAATTCAAATAATTACACTTCATTGTGAGACTCATACATAAATATTAATACATATATAAACACATACAGAAAAGTACCGGTACAAGGTTTTAGTCCTTCTCGGATTCTATGTCCATTAACCGGGTTGACTGAATGCTGCATGCAGAAGATGCGAGTATGTAACCAACAAAATGTTATTATTTTCTCGGCTCTCAATTGAACGGTTACTGACTTGGAAACTCAGGGCTTAAAATAAAATGGACTTTAATCAATTTAATAGTTTAAATCAAAAATAACTATCAATAAAGATGGAGTAATCCAGCACATGTAAAATATTCCTGTCATAATAAATTTAATATAAAATAGATGGTTGATGAAAATTAATTGTCTTAGGCAGTGTCTGATATACTGTCATATATGTATACTGGATTGAAGAATATAGAGTAATGAATATTCTCTATTCTATATATTCTATACATATGTATTTTTTTAGTAAAATATAACTGCATTTTATGAAAAAATAACTAAAAAATGTAATAGGTAAGATGCTTTAACTGACGGGCGGTCGATACAAAAGAACATAAAACAATATAACCAAAGGGCTATATTGTTATATATGATATAATATGAGTTCGAAGAAAGCTTCGAACTCATATTTCTTATTATAATCTGTGAGTAAACGAGCACAAAAGGTTAATGTGGTCATAAGTTGTAAGTCAAATTAACCTCGAACTAAGATAGCTTTTAGTACGGGACTCACTGCTTAGACATTTACTGCCATTTAGATGGCTACAAAAGAGCCTAGGACAAAAGTAAACTTACTTCACATTAAATTTATATATCACGCATTTGATACAACTACTAACGAATATAATGAATATGCCAGTAATATCACCGTTTGGCGATGGCCTTAAGCTGCAAGTTCTGAGCTAATTTGTTACAAAAGTTGTAAATCACTCACTGAACATCAGTTCCAATCCTGTGTCATATGCTGGGTGGGGCTACCGAATATATACACTTAATGCTTGGCTGGACATCAACAACACGTTGCTTCCTGAACGATCATGTGCACTGTGGCGTCTATACCAATGTATTGGGCTTGACGCAATCTACCGGTCACGCTATAACTTATATTATCAAGTACAAAACTGCATCATAAAACAATACAACGAAAACTGATCGATATTGATTGTAACTATTTTTATTACAAAAATCTTTCTCCATCTTAACTGGAGAATATGTCTCCACGAAATCCAAAAACAGTTCTGTATGCTGTCACAATACTTGACTCGTCCCAAATCATCTCCCCAACCCAAGCCACCCCAATCACATATTGTGAATAGTTCCCTACTCACTGTATTGTGAACCCTGGACAATTTGGCATTAAAAGACGGTTCAGCCCAGATACATTTTGTTCAACAGGTTCAATCGATAAATATCTTTAAACGAAATGTATTTTGTTTATCTTTTACCACATATGCTGCCAATAAAATGCAAATGTCCTCTTCAAACCGCTACTTGGAACGTCAATTGTCAGATTTCAGAATTCTGTCTATTCTCGGAAAATGTACAATAGATGTACATCTAAACAATACAATTTTTTGCCGAATACATCGTTTACATAGATCAATTCAAAGGCTAGGATGCTTGAAGAATGGTTATATTTACAATATTTGCAACTTATCCCTTTATCAGAATGGGAAGTTAATATTTTTTAAATAGCAAATGCGTTTCATGGAGAAAACCTGATGCTAATTAAATAATATTGTTTTATGAATGACATATTAACTTATGTTGGAAACTTAATGCTCAACACAAGTACACCATAACGACCGAGGTGAACTGTAGACGTAAGGTTTTTTTTGAGATAAGGAAACTAACTGAGCAATTTAAAATCTCAATTATTTAGCTAAGACGTGCATTTTTACCCGGTTAGGAATAAGTTTAGAAAATTTGTTAATAACAATATACTTTATAATACTCGATATTGTGAAACATTCTTATCGTTCTATTGAAACTAAAAAAACATAAAAAAATGTCATAACATTGATAATGTTACACACATTCAAAGATACTTGTTTTAAACATAGTTTTAATATCTGGTGTATTATAGTAAAGGTAAAATGTGTAGACTGGTAAAGGATTTGAGGTCATAGCGCGTACTAAATGAGTCAGTAGAACATTTGTCTCATAAAAAGCAAAAAATATTAACGACTTAAAACATTCATAACTTTTTCTGAACGGTAGTTTTAGTCAAAAATATATATCTCTTAAACTTACATTCACTGATACAATAGCTAAGCGATAACGTCGAATTCGGTTAAGAAGTAAAACAAACGTAAATAAATAATTGGCTTAAGCATATCAAGTTTAAATCACATAACAAATATCTAAAGATACCCCCGTTTGAAGTGAGAATTATCTGTTACCCGTAGAGATTCCTGTCATGGTTCATGTTCCTCTTAACTCCGTCAACTGATCGTGTATCCCTGGCTTGCTTTAGTCTATGATTTTGATTGGACAACACTTCAAAAGTAGCACTTAGCATAGCATTATCAAAATAGCAAGCATTGTATAATGCACAGAATAAATATGTTTAGCAAAATACGAAAAAAAAAACTGTAACACAACTATTATGAATGTTTTTCACTACTCGTACGCTCTACTCACTTGGTGCGAAATTCTACAAGCTTTTTTATGCCTCCATCGAGCACATCTTGAAATTAAAAAAGGAAAACTCCTTGGATTCTCTCTTAAACAGGCCGTTGTTGGACATGGAATATTTAGATTGTTCCTGAAGTGGTTTGGCCTTTCTTCTAATGACGCCAGTCCATGTAGTCCTAGTAGTAAGACATTCAGTGATTGAATGCATAATCTATCAAAATTGTAAGACAATTTCTGTGTTGTCACAGGAAAAGACGCTACGTTTGAAGGAAACCTTTGGTAACTGCCACTTATTCCTCATGACCCTTTGCTGCTAACTACATTAAGGGCATCATTAATATATGCAAGACAGCACCCGGGGTTATTTAAAGTAAAATGGAATTGACTACTAATAAATAATAAATATTATATCTCCCTTGCACATTCAAATATTTTGTGTAATTTGCAGGACAATTATAACACAAGCATTATATATATTACATTTATTTCTACATTCTTTAATGTTACAAAAAATACACCTTATGGCAGTACATTCTGTGCCGTTAGCATACAAGATATCGTATATCATATTTAACCTTTGTTATGTAACTAGAAACATTAAACTGTCTTTAGTAAGCCATTGAGTATGATACACAGTATTATATTTTAATAAACGATAGATAACTTAAAACGGAACTAAAATTACGTCACAGTTAATAAACTGTTGTCACCCTTCATGAAATAATCAGCATAAATGATCAAAAGTAATGTAAAATTTAAAATATTTTTTCTGAGACACGATTAATGATATTGAGACGCAATAATGTATTTCGACAAACTATGTAGCTGCGAAGTAGATTGTTCTAGAAATTTATTTTGTCTGACACATCACAATAATTTTATATGCACATAGTTTCCAATCCGTTACTGGTTTGTTTATTCGGTGCGCGATCACCCGTGAAAATTTCCTTATTCAAATGACACATTGCTGAGCATTCAATGCTGCATTGATATAAAGTTTTTAAACGTTGAATCGACGACTTTGTGTAAAAACCCGTCTCTGGAAACGAATCACAAAAACGGAAAACCACACAATTCTGTGTAGACTTTCCAAACGAACATTATGAGCGAAAATGCCAAAAAACTGTTTCGTCACTCGGGGACCAGAACTAAAGTCACTCTTAACATAAATCATGCAAAACGCTTAAGTTATAAACTTATGAGATGCATTACCAAGAACGCTGGGAATAATAGAATATTTAAATGAGTGCTGTCATTTATAATGTTGTTTAATGTAAAAATACACAATTGACCTACCTGATCATGCTTTTAGGAAAATGCTAAAATAGAAAAACTCTTATTTAATATCTTAAAAACGAGCACTTTACCCAGATCTTTTTCACTAAGTGTATACAACCATTGATGAAAACAAAGATAAGCCCAAGACACAAAAAATGCATTATTGTTCAATCAAACCAGAGTTGGTATTGAAAGAAAAAAATAGGAAGACTAATGTCTTATATCATATTATTTAGTTAGGGTTCTTTTTTTGTTTTATTACTGCATATATTATATAATTATTATCTAGTTGCTTTCAATTTTTATTATTCCATTCTAAAATTGATTTAATTAACCATTGATAAACTATTAGATGTCTCCATCTAAGCCTAAGATAAACCAACATACTCACACAAATACAAATTATGTAAACCTGTCTGGAGCTATGCATTGAATATAGTCGGCCATGCTTCGAAACGCTGAATTGACAATGCAGGAAGTGAAAACCATGGCAGCTGACAGAACATTAAGGTAGCAATTTTTCGATGGCCATAATATGTTCCAATAACCGTTCCAATAATGTAAAATAATACCATGTATTTCCAGACAAAACTGACCTTATCATAATTTTTAACAAATTTGAAGGAAAATATTATCTAACAGATTTGATTCATTTACGTAGTTAATTTTATGTCTGCGTGATATAATTTAAGTTTTAAAAAATAATTCATAATATCTTACGAAGCGATAGTATAGAATCTATTGTTTGGTAAAAGTCGTAACGTGATAAATATTCCACTGACAATCAGAAATAATAATAAACAACAGCATGTTGTATCAGCAATGTTTCGAATGCATATATTTTTCCTGTATGCATCGTCAACACAAAAAATATTAAAAACAGTATTGCAAAGAACTTTTGTTCGGCATGCTTTGTTTTGATAATTGTATACTATTCATACAATAAGTGCTCTTATGGAGGTTTACTTCTTAACCGTCCGTTCGCGTCTCCCATGTCATCTTATGATTCTTATGCGATCATAATACAAAGTATCAGCAAACTAAAAAGATATTAAACGCAAATTGATAGTAACACAATACATGGTTGTATAGCACGGTAGCAGAATGTTCTTGACCATCCAAGCATAGATAATTTTATATAATTATAAGTTCAGGAGTATGCATGAAAAGAGTTGTTGTATTTGAATACCACGTGATTTAACAAATATCATTCATTCTGTTGAAGAAAATGAGAGATTTCTACACATTTGTACATCCACATTGTATTTCTATACAAATGAACGTATATTCTCTGGAATAATAAGATCCAATGGGTTTGATATCGCGATAGAAGCTTAAGCTAATGCTGCGAAGATATAGGAATCTTCTGGCCACATAAAATCAAAGCTCCTAATCCTGTAACTGATTAGCCATCATTGTAGTCAGATATTTTTCTTATATACAAAAAGCGAATATGAACAAATCATATTGGCTATTGAGATGGAATATACGGTCGTCACAAAGTTCTGTCACCGCCATGGTCCTTTTCCTTGCACTCTCCTACAGCAGACATTGCAGCCCCGAGCAGAAGATAGCGCGGCCTTGACATACCACCTTGCTCGCCGCTGCGCTAACAGGTCATGCAACCAACGTAAACCTGTTCTCGGATTCCTGAGGGCAAGATCTGTTTTTTTTTTATTATTATTTGAATCGCATTCAAAACTCCATTTACAATTTAAATTACATAACGATTACTTGCGTCTGTCGCCATAACACGATAATTAGTTGAATCCCGCAATTCACGAAACATAAGACGTGTTAGCCCGACATTTATTGTGATTATTTTGTTCACGCTTGTTTTCGACAGATATTTTTTACCGCGCGTGTTGCGTATTGATCATTAAAATATAAACTTTTTAATCCTCTACATACTTTCTCTACCTAGTAAATACGTCTGTCAAGTCAGCTTAGTGCTCCACCGTTTCCCTGCGCACATTATATACTCGTAAATATAAGTCCCGATGAACTAGAATGGACTGGACTTTTCCAGCCTCACGCACCCATATCATAATAGAAAAGTATTTTGACGACGTTCTTATTCACATTATAATCACTAAGCAACAAAAAGGTCCAGTGAGAATCCTCTTTGAACAATTATAGCCATTGCACATAAGCGATAAGGACATAAAAACGCCAAAAGAAATTACTCCCGACGATCTATTAAGACGGAGATAATTTGGGCATTCTATTGTTTTGCAACATACTTTTGTATTGCCCTTTAAGAAAATTCCTTTAAGAATAAATGGTCCTCCTTTCAGTCTCACAAACTACAGTTTATGTACAAGTAAAATAATGTGTATTTGTAAACGTAAGCATAATACAACTTGTTATTAGCCATTTAACTATACTATTTTGTAAACGCAGTCGAATAAGTATATATGAATTATCTTTCCAACGCTTCTTCAGCGCGGCGTTTCACTCATACGATATCCACGAATATACACAATACACATCTAATATTGCGGAGGTTCTTTCCGCACGTTGTGTTACAGGTGATTTTAACAAGCGTACCCATATTTTCCGATTTCAAAGTCAATTTATATGATTAAATATAACAGTTCAAAAGAAATATTAACACAAAAGAAAACAAATGGCAATAAAATAATGCAGTTGAGTGTGATTTGTAAGAGAAGGTATTTTTATGGCGTTTTAAGTTTACAGTATCCATTATCTTAATGAACCCAACATGAACTATCGACTATTTATGGCTTTAATGTATTATTAAAATATAATAAAAATAATATTTATTTAGCCTTGTCAATTATCGAATGATTAAATTGACTGGGGAAATATGCGTTTCATATCTTCCTTTTAATTTTTTTTTAAATACTTATATATATATATATATGTATATATATATTTAGTATTTGTTCATCATTTTTTATTCATAATCACATAGAAGATCACTAGGGTTTCGGCCTTTCGGTGACCTCCAAAACGCTTTACCAGATCGGCCGGACTTGTGGAGAGAATGCCTAGTGGTCGTGCGTATGTATGGATTGAGGAAATGTAAAACCTTTATTTATCTGATAGTCCAAGATATTCAAATTGGTATAGAAAACAGATGCAGTTAGATAATTTTAAAACCTACGTATAGTGATAATGAAAATTCTGGAGAAACTGTTCTACATGAGTCGATTTAATATAACAACAACTTAAGAATATTCGCCAATTGTTTCACAGGTCTGGTGGTAATATAAAAGTACAGATACTGGCTGGCTTAACTAAGAAAAGTGTGATGATCAGTGTCCGTAATAGTAGAAATACTCGTAAAACAGTTTAAGTTAGCAGACTGAACGTTTGCCTTCCTTCGATTGGAAATAAGAATTGTATACAAGACAATAATTAAGTCATTGTTTTTATTTGCTTTTATTCAACACAAATGCGACAAGATATAAAAAATATTAATTTACCTTTCATGCACATTTTTGTTTTTTTTAAATATGAGCAAGGTTATTATAATCCATTTATAAACTGGAACTTTGGATCGTTTTTATAATTTTTTTCTAACCAAAACATATTTGTGCAAGTAAAGAGATGTCAGGTGAGGTACAAGTAATTGCATAAATTATTGTCATTGGTTACATTTACATTAATTCATAAATGTGAGTCACAGCGGAACAATTTAAATAAATCATATGACATACCATTTCAGAGACACCGCAATCCATAAATAATATAATACAGGATGATTTATTTTGCATCGAATCTTTCAAAGCAGATTTTTTTATTTATATACATATAGGAGGAAACTATCCGACCCAGACTATATTATATATTTATATACAGAAGGAAACTATCAGACCCTGATAAACAGATCTTTGTATGAAGTTCATTGCGCTCGCCATTTTCAAGATTTCTATGCATGTATGTGGAAGCTTGATAATTTTCATCCACAACCATAGTAAAATCCCATTAAGTGAAATTTAATTAAGTGTGATCCGACCAAATGTTCGTTTGGACAAATGTCTTTTCGGCTAAATGTTCGTTTGGACAAATCTGTTCGGCCAAATGTCTATTAGGCTAAATATGCTATGGCCAAATGTCCATCAGCCAAATCGTTTTCATCCAAATGTCCAGATTAATTCTGAAGAATCATTGAATAAGACACAAATATTTGAGAAAACATACATGCTTAACAAATTTAATCATGAATTGGTCATTGTAACCGGGAGAATCGGCATTGTTGAACACAACTTTTCTTTACGGGCTTACGTTCGATCATTGAAGTTATTTTCATTGTTCGCGAATAGTACTTGGATAGGTGACTGCCTGGGAATACCACGCATCGTAAATTGAGTTGTGCTGCTGCTTAGGACCAAATAATACAGCAATTTTATCTATCTATCTTCTATCATTAGAGTAGATATGGACAAAGTAGACTTTTTCTGATTGATAGCCTCATCAAACCGTATTAAAATTATTATACACGATAGTGCGCTCATTCCGATTAAAATCGATAGATAAGTCTATCAGAGGTCTTTTCTGAGGAATTGTGACTACCGCACAGATGTGCTAATGACAAACAATCCGTGGAATACGATTTAATTAACAGAATATTGATAATAAAATGATTATTTTACTGAAAATACGAGTTTTATTAATTAAGCCTGTGTGAATATTTTTTTTGTCTAGTCTATTAAATCCGCTTGCCTGATAGGGCTTGATGAACCTGGAGAGAATATTACATCTTTAAAATCAAAGTTTGTATGGCGGTAAGATATAAGCAATTACCTTACACCTCGTAGGTTTTAATCGTCCTGTATAATGAATTATAAGTTTATGATGCGGTTATCGAGTTTAACTGACTGTTTGTGGTTACCAGTTCACGATATAGGAATTTAACATTATATTTATTAAATCGTTCAACGACCTTTTTAATTTGAAAATCAAAATTAAAAAAATTAAAAATTCAAATAAACAAATGGACTTTAAGATGGCATAAAGAAAGTAAAATGGAAATCTAAAAAACAAAATGTTTTATTTTTTTAAAACAATTTGTGACGTGAAATGAAATAAATAAATTAAAATCTTTTATATATGCTGAATAGCTGGAACATAAGATCGCCATAAATTTACTCCAGACAGTTCAGTCAGCTGCCATTATATTTACTTTTAGTCCTAAGCCATCTATCTCTTTGCCCGAAGCTCTGACAAGTGCAAGTTTCCTAAAGTCCTCCGGGATGATAGAAGGCCGCTGTAGTATCAGAGGCGTATCACGATCTTTTAATTAGATTTTTTATGAAAGCTGATGATAAGTCTGACTTACCGAAAACCTGGTTCATTTGGCACTAAGGAGCGGCTCAACTAAATAAACATATGGTGTTTTCAGGTTACCCAATATTGCTTGGTTTTAGTGATCAGATAGGAACTAGTAAATCAACATGTTATTTGTTTGATCAAATGGTTATTTCCGGAAGTATTTATTGATGCAAAATGCCTAAAAAACAATACGTAAATCATATTCTACCGTTGTATCGACAAACGAAATACTTAATTAATTAATTTTATTTGTTAATACTATTTCATTAGGTCAAATCAAAGGTAATCATTTACGAGTAAGTGTGAAGAGAAGTATGGGAAATGAAACTTTACAGTAAATGTATATATTCAATTGTTTTTCTAAGAAAGCAATAAAAGAGACATAAATTATAATTCCGTGCGCAATGTTTTGTGTTATTGTTTATTACACTGTACAATGGGTCATACAAAGTAACAGGTATATTTAATAGCGGCTTTGACAGTAAAATTCTTAAACAAGTAGATAAAATATAGGTTAGTTAGTACGTATGGGGATATTAAAACAAAATTACCCTCACAATCATGTGCCAGAAATGCCAGGTTTCCAGTAAACAATGTATTTCAATGCCATAGATGGCAAAGATCATGTATGTTACACATGATTTGCGAAATTCCTTATTGGTTGAATTTGAGGCTTTGAATGGTCGATTGTGAGTACACTTTATATCACTTGAACACCTTTATACATTTAATTACCTACGTTAACGTGTTTCAAGTAATCCAAAAATAATATTTTAGGTTCCATAAGGTTAGGTTAAATTAAACCAGCGACGAGACTGATACTTTTATTCACGACAAATCACTTTTCTGAAATACTTATAGATACCATGCCTGTAGAAAAAAGCTATTTACAATGGTGAAATTGTAAATCTTATGACAGGAACAATATTCAATAGTATAATATTTTTATAAATATAGAAAACCTATATAGAAATAATATAGAAATAAAGACATGTACTCTGGACAGCGAAGGAAGCATAAACTGCACTTTTACTTTTTGCTGTCCTAAAAACCATAGACAAATATACTTGACTTCAAGGATTAAACGACGAACTATAAATCCATTTACATAGGTTTTGGCATAGTCGTTGGAAAAGCAGGAAAACATGGTTATCGAGGGCTCTAGTGCTTAGATTTTTAGAAACCATCTCAACATCAGTTATATGATCGGACTTGTAAACTAGATCACAAATAGAGCATTAGCCCACTTTGAAGGCAGTCCGTGGTGCCGGGTCGTTGACGTATCGAATATATATTATTCTGGCTGTGCATTGACGTGCTTCGATGTTCGTTCTGAATACCCCTCGTTGTAATGTGATACACGTAGTGTATCGGCTAATGGACACTACAAGGTTCAACGAGCCTTCCACCAAAACACGCAAATGTGAAGAGAACATACATGAGGGAATACCGGCAATACCGCGAACAATACATCTCATCACTTATGATACTTTAAAGAAACGCCCCGTGTGATGTTTTGAGCTCAAAATTCGTATACTCGTACAATATCATTGTTTTAATGTTGCTATGTCATGATCGATGCAGGTGTCTGAAGGTTCTTATTGCAGAAAGAGTTATATATTTTTTTCTCTAAAATAATGCAATTTCATAATTATTACTTTGTTATTTTAACACTTATTCATTATTAAACTAAATGTGTTATATAATTATCTACCTGTTTGATATTCCCGCGATTTTTGGTTTTGTGGTTAGAATAAATAAATGGCGTCATAAAATTCAGAAACAGGAGAATACCGCGAGACTAGGGCACCCAGATTAGAATTTTACTACTAAGCTGTTAAGACAGTAAAGTATTCTTACCCAGAAGTGCTTGTTTGACAACCCATAGCTTTTCCACCAGATTTTAGTCTCCTTTAAAGCATTTTGCTGCATTAACTACTTAAGCAGTTAAACGGACTGAATTTCTAGCGTTATATTTTAGTTCTTTACGTTTTGGCGTGTGTCAAAGTTCAAGCCAAGAGTATTAATAATTTTCGTGCTTTGTAAGGTAAATATTGTACTGTAGCTATGGACATATTATGTATAGAACATACACAGACTAATAATTATGTATTTTGTATTAGAAAGAACTTGAACAATCACATGCCGAAGGAGAGTAGAGCAGGGACAAATCCAACATATAAAACCAGTGTTTGTCCAATTATGATATAAGGCGTTGAATTAAGAGCTGACAACACAAAAACGAAAAACCTTTTGATATCTTCGTAAATAAAGACTCAACAACCAAATAATTACCACTTACAATTCGACACAAAGTAAGAAATTAAGTAATAAATCTTGTGACGAAGAAGATATTGTGCGATAAGGAAGATTAAAAAGACGAAACTAGAAAGATCGCGTGGGAAGAACGTGTTCTGAAAGAGTGGTGAGCAAAGCGATTGCCAAAGTACCATCGAACATCCGATTTCCAGGAATACTACATAAAAGATGGCGTGACAGCTTGACATTCGTGTCGCAGGAATAGTCTTAGAATAATAACAAAACGCACTCATAGACAATGCAGAAGAACTTTGATAACGGTTCAGAAATATAACGAGACGAACACTATGGTTAATTTTATTTCTAGTATTGAGATTTTTTTATTAATCCATTACTATTTTTCAGAACTTCTGAGAGTGCACCAGGCATGTACGAAATTTTGCCGTACAGGGTTACACCTTTGATATCTGATCTGCACTAAAACTACCAAGAATGCTAAAAATATCAGCACACATAAGTTATGAGTATAAAGTATTGCGTATTAAGTATTACGTGGTGATCACATCCAATGTTAACTACTTCTGATCGATACATTCAGAGGCACATGTAATAATTATAATCATAACTTCGCGATAGATGACCATACGTGTAATTTATAAACCAAAAAAACTGACTAACGATGAAACGTAATAATACCCTTCAGATGTGAGGCGCGCGTATAGTCAATGTAAGAATGTTAAAAGCAAAAAATATTAACGCATACAAAAAATATATACCAGTTGGCATATGATGTTTTTATTTAAATTAATACAGCGAAACCTCTCTTAACGAGCACCTCGCATAATAAGTATTCGCTTAAGGAGACAATCAAAAAGAAAATAAGAGAACGAATTAAAAATGTATATTTCTGATGACTTGTTTTAAGAAATGGTAGGTACAAAGGAAGGTACTCGTAGGTCAAATTTCAGCTTAATCAATTATAGATAAGTGGGTCAGAATTACTAGTAAGATTATTCCATACTGTCACATGCTGCCACATACCCACAGAAGGAGAGAGCAGGCTCAAAAAATGACTCGCGTCGTTTTGCATAACAAGTGACGAAGTGAATACCGGGAATTGTGCCAAGACATTTGAACCTGTGAGCGCGTAATCAGCTGATCGCACTCAGATACCTATACTCGCAAAGCTTTTAGCAAATCACGCAATAAAGTAGGTGTGAAAATGATTATTTTAACGAGTGTTTCGCAAGATTCCGGCATGAATTATGATCGCTAAGTAAGGTTCTTCTGTACATCGAATAAACGACTCGACTAAACGTACTTTTAAATAGAAAATCTCACAGCATGAATAAACCTCATACGTGGATTATAAAAAAAACAAGAAGAACTTCGCATATTGCAGCCTTGACAGTTGAAACGAAAAAAAGAGTGTAAAACTTACGTACTTATTTAGCTTTTAACCCAAAACAGGTATAACTTAAAGAGGTAAATATAAATCCAAACTTCAAAAACAGATAACTTCTCATCTCTAATTCATAGAAAGATCGATATGAATTGACAAATTAATGTCATTTAGATAAGTGCATGTATTTCCAATACTACAAAAAATAATGATCTTTATGGATTATGTTTGTTAATAATAAATTATTTCTTATTAAAATAGTATATAATATTCAATTTAGTGACATAAAGTTATTTATTTTTATCGTATTCCTTCATTCTTGAAAATTAAATCTACAACTTTAAATTTAAATTCTCCTCACTTCATAAATACGAAACAGTTTTTATTATCTTTAAGGGTTATTTACTACTGCTTAGTGATTCAACTTAAAATTTTAAATTTCAGGATCAAAAAAGGCCGCTTATCGTTAACCTAATTTGTAAAGGGTGAAGTAAGTTTCTGAAAAATAATTTGTACAATAATCAAAAATAACTTGGAAATACTGCAATTGGTCCTCCAACATCCTTATAATTTATTCTATCAAATCTACTTAAAATTGGAAACTAATACTAATTGAGATAAACGTTAGGCGCAAGAGGAGCAGCGAACCATAGCAATGAGTTGTGGCTGTGGCTGACTAATGTGCGCTCACGGTGACTATATCTTCATCATGCTGCCCCTTTAATGTGCACTCCGACGCTTAAGAATGATCGTTGAGCTTTTAGAAACCTGGGTGAATGAACAGACATTTATGAGAAATAAATCTAAGAATACTATCGTCAAACACGACGTTGCAATTAGCACGGTGGTCATGAATCAAAGAGTTTATGACAAAAACAAAACAGGAATGAGGTTTTATTTTTAAGAATATTCTTAAATCTCGTTGCAGTACCTCTTCGAATTCGGAACAAAAATAAACACGCATTTTAATTAACAACTACTGAGTATGTAGCATATCTGTATATATGTTTATTAAATTAATTTATAATATAAATTTACTAAAAAAAATGTTTATAATCTGAAATGAAATAAATTTTATTTTATTTACTTTCGATTAGTTAATAATGGAACAGAGAGCTGTAATCATTTTGAATTTATTCCCAGAACTACCCACGATTTTTGTAAGAAAACGTGGGCGTTGATTGGGTCGTGAAGTATCGTATTAATGTATCAGACGTTTTACAGACAAGTTATTCATAATATTGGACACCGGCCGTATATTATTTTATGTTTACACGATTGACTACATAAAATGCAAAACCAGTTACCGGACTCACAACAATATAATTGAATTATCCGCACAGTTAGTACACACGTTGATAAATCACGGTAATTATAAATGCCAATGCCGTTTTTATCAAAGACCATACAATCGCCAACAGGTAAGGGAGCAAACAATACTCATTTATATAATATTTAAATATTATAGTCGGTATATGCATATGTTATATTCTTTTTGTCATATCCGCTTTCAAGATGAATTAGTGATCGTGCTGGTAACTACTACTATTTAGCAGGATTTCGAGACGAGTGGATAAGGCTTTTTGTTCTTTATACGTTTCCTAGCAAGATCACGTGGTTGACACAGTTTTGACAGTTGCCATCATCCTTGCTTCTTCCTTAGTCAAACGTTATAGCATAGATACAAGTGCTTACCAAGCCATATGTCGCGTATTAGAAAAGAACAATGTATAAGCTCTATAAGTACGGGTAAAATTCAACCCATTAATCCAACTGATGATGAGGACGAAAGTCAACTGTGAACACCACCCATTCATGGTGAACCCCGTAAAAATAAGAATACGAATCTTGTGTTAGATTACAGGTACACATTAAATTCATTCTAATGTTTTCAATTAAATAAATTCATATTCTCAATGTCAAAGAGTCGTGGCAACAACAGTATCAAACGAGTAATTCCTTTTTGTAGAAGTATTCACATTAGAAGTAGACTCATTGGTCCACTTCTTTTCATTGGTGATATTCATGAAAATATTGTGTAATGTGTTTCATTTGCTTTGAATCACATTACAAATATACGTACATATAATCCCCACTATCAAATTACGCTAAAACAGCTTATTTTATACTCGTATTTATTTATTTCCTTATCATTTTATATTCGGTTTCGTTTGCAGGTTTTTTTCTTGGGGATATGATACCATCATGGTATTCAACATCATCGCTATAAATGTACAAAGTATAGCGTTGACAAGCATTCGGAACAATAAAATGGATTTTAAAAATTGTATACAGAAATTAATGGCCAGGCACATACAAAAAAAGAAGAATAACATGTTTCTTGTGTTTAGTTGTAAAGGTCACACATATAATATAATATGACCATCAATGATACATAATCCTCAATCCACAATATAATTTAAATATTATAAAAGTGCTTCGTTAGAAAATAAATTAAATGAACGTATAATTTTATTACAAAATTATTAATTTACCTCGTTGTAACACTTCGTAAATCAATCATTAAAACATTATATTCTTATTGTTGACACGTCACAATTTTTGATAGATTATTCTAAGTAGAATTCTAGCTATAGTGAAGTATATTCAATAAATTTGAAAGTGTTTTTTCTTTGATATGTTGCCTCACATTATGTTTAAAAAATAATCAAAATATTGGTGATTACTTATCATGACGAAAAGTGTACATTTATGATCGATATTTCATGATTGCTGAATTTTACAGATGGCAGTAATCCAAGCAAAATAACAATCTTATAAGTAATTTTAATCTAAATTATATCTTCATACGATAATGTGATTTTTTATTTTATTTTTCTTATCGGAAGATTATTTTTCATCAATTGAATTACTAAGCAAGAGCTTGAATATCCATATTCTTAATTTATTGAGTGTTCTATGCAGGTAATTTGCATAATATATCACAGTATCAACATATTAATCTGCCGATTATCATGAAATAAAAGACAATTGATCATCACCTTGACTACGGATCGGAGTCACGTGCAATCGGTTTGCTGATCACAAACAGGGAGAAGTATCTGCAAAGGGGTTCTTACTATTTATAAATCTATAAAATTTAAATTTCACCTAAATGTTCTAAAGAAATTTTGCTCTATCAACGGCATATTTTTAAAATAGTAGTTATTTAAATTGAATACTGGTTGACTTGATTATCAATAATTTGAAACACTGAAAACGCCAATAGATACGAAGAATATATCGTAAAACATCAACAAAAAAACACATACTAAATTTCCTTAGATGTATTATCTTTCCATGGGCATGCGACAGTGTAACGAAGATTAAGAGAAATAAGAATCAAATGTATCCATTCAATCGAATAAAAATAAATAATTTATATAATGTGTAAATTGCATTTAAATTAGTCAATAAAGTGTTTCTCTTAAGCATATTTTTATTGCCTAAAACATTTATACACAACCCCACACCCAAACAATAGGTGAAAGTCTCGTTCGAGTGAAATCAGTTTTACAATCGGTTGCTTTCTATTTCAGCCAAGAGGTGTCTTCTTAACTACAGTCCATGCATCTAGTATAATATATATATATTATTAAAAGCCTTCGCCAATCACATAATATCTAAAACGTTCGCGAGATTATGATAAAGTTTTTTTTTAGATTTTGAATTACAGAAAGATATGTCTAATATTAACACTATAATAAATCGGTTGCATTTATCATAAATGAATTCACTTATTTTTAGACATGGTAGACAATTCCACGTCATAAATACTTTCACATATCATCAATTATATCTTGAATCACCCTCTCGTTTTTATTCCACATAACATTCATCGCTAAATTCATTTAATTGAAAATACAATAACTATTTCACGATTTATATTTTTTAGCTAGAAACGTTTTGATCAGTGGAAGAGCATCTCGCCCTGTGTAACAGAGAGTGTTCGAATAGCACATAAAGAGAAACGCATTTTACGAAAAAATTAAGGTAACGAAATAACACATTTTATACAGTTTCACTAAGAATTGATATTTACCGATTTAAATGTTATCTAAAACTCGTCAATTGGTTATACTATTGACAAGGAATTACAAATGCCAAAATATCCGTTCCCAATTGTCCGTTGCTTTAAAGCAGCGGTCGGGGAACTTTTTTAACCATTACCCCAAAATATTTATGCGTAAGTCGATATTACCCCAAAATATTTATGCGTAAGTCGATATTACCCCAAAATATTTTTGCGTAAGTCGATATTACCTCTTCCCCCCCTTTTGAAAAGAAGACAATCAATGTATATTTAAGTAAACATTATTTATTGAATTAATTTACACGGAAAATAACAAAAAAGTTACATGAAAATAGTAAGTTTTATGAAATAGCAAACTAGAAAAATTTCCTTATTACCCCAAAAATATATTTTTACCCCATTTTGGGTAATTTACCCCGGTTCCCCGACCGCTGCTTTAAAGTCATTCATTAATTCATCCTCAGTAAAACCCTTACCATGAACTTCTCCTAAATTATTATTCTGAGTTGTCTTAGTATCATCATACAAAATAGAAGGTTTATTTAAGTATGGAGCATAACCTACAAATTTGTTTGTGTATTGCCAAAAATATTATTAAAACGTTAAATTTATTCGTATTGAAAACGTAAGATTTTTTTCATTAATACGAGAGAATGTGTATAAATAATTGATGATTTAAATAAATTTACCTCCTTTTCGACATGACTTGCGACTTCAAATGACATTTATTGAGATTAATGAAATATTATATTCATCATCAGAACGATATTCATTCAACTATAAATATTACTTGAGCTTTGGAGGTATGGCGCATAACAGCGAACCCATAAAATGGCCATAAATAAAAATTGTGAGCCTTAATGTTTTGGTTATATATTATATGTTGATATATGCGCCCATATCCTTGTCACAAAATTATATTCTTACAGTGGATTTTTACAGTGCGTCAATAATTTTGTTTGCATTAGATATATAATACAATGTTAAGTGCATGGTAATTTATAATATTAATAGATGGTTGCAATTTTCTGTATACTAAGCTTGGAGTAAATGGATAATTTTCCTTTACCAACGAGCAGGAAAGACCCAAAAGAGTGTGCGAGGCTGTTGATTCTGCTACTAGTAGAGGTTTAACTGCGTAAAGTGATTGATAAGATATATTTACCTTTCTTGTTTCTAGACGAGCTTGTTTAACAACATCGTATCGTATTTATGCGTATTTCCATTTTTCGCACGAGTATTCTATGAAATTGAAGACTGAAGTCTGATTTATGTACTTAGATAATAGAAATTGAAAGTAGGTAGGTAGGGTGGGAATATTTATCAATAAAATATCCTTCATTGGATTCAGAGGAAAGTTTAAAGGATCGGTGTTAATGTTGACAACAATGATGATGACAGTGTTTATTATGGTGTTTGTTTAGTGTGACACTCACCGCTCCCGGTATGCCCGCGCTAATGAAGAGCGCCAGTGTGTCGGGCCATGGCAGCAGCTTATACTGCTCCCACCATCTCTTGACAATGAGGCTCACGTAGAAAGCGAGGACGAAAGACATCGGTATGCTCTCGCTCTGTGCCCCAAAGTATTGTCTAATTTTCTCGAATATCCTAGAAACAAAAATCCACAAAATATAATAATAATCCATGCAAATTCAAACAATTACAAACGGTGTAAAGTGAAACCGGAGTCAAAAAAAAAGCTTCCTTAAATGTAAACAACACATTAAAAAATGAAAGAAAGACAGAGCACAAACCTACTAGAAACATTTCATTAGCACGAAAAAGGATATTCTAATGGCCACATATTCATTTGGTGGAAGTAGGAATAGAAAAATGACTCGAAAGAACACGAGCCTACCTAAACCGAAGAGGAATTATACGTGTATGTTAGGGACATTCACATTGGTATGTATTTGGTGTCTAATGGCATTGTGAGCATCTTTAGACCACTTCAGATTATATAACATCCTGCTGCATGTACCCGAATAGCTGAAGATAGATCTCCAAATTTTATTACAGCAACGGAAAGGCTATTAACTAAATACTGGGTACAATATATATTTGTGATCGCTGATAGACGTAGGTGATCATAAAACATTAAACTTTATTCTAGATTCTATGATCTGTTGTCCTGGAGGACCGCCCACTATTAATACAAGTAGTATGTGTACTCGTAAACTGATTTGTTAAGTGACTTAAATACGCCTTTAACTCGAAGTGTATTTGAATACAGAACATTTAACAGTATTTTATATTCCAGTTAAACCCCTCTGATTAAAGTGCTATCATGATAACTCATCAATAACTATCCGGAAATCTCCTTCGTGCATATCATTTATGTAAGCACCGAGTTGATTCGAGACATTAGCATCTCAGCAAGCTGAATGTCACTTTTATATTCGCTCAAGCGTCAAATATTTACCGCTAAAGATCAAATTCCACAAATTAAATTACGGTAACGTCAAGGATTGTTTGGAAAGCCCGCTTCAGCGCAGATATGATCTGTATACAACATTGTAATAGCTGTGAATGACGAAATCTTCGTTATTTATTACGGTCAGAGCATAGCAACCATTTATAAGACTGAATCTACCTTCCATATACCTATATATCTACGCTCTTCGGTCGTCACAAATCGTCATGATCTCCTTATTATCCCATATCAGTTGTGCCTTCCGGGGCTACAAAGACATTTGACATATTAATAGTTTCCGATGACCTTTGAAGATAGTAAGATTCTGGAGAATTAAGCGTACAAACCGGGTCCACCTTTATCTCGAAAATAACTACAGGATAAAACACTGCTGAGTTTGCTCCCTTGCTTTGCCACTATTCACACAAGTTAACCTCTGTATCCCTAATGTTGTTTGCTTGCCTGTTATTGAAACCTATTAATGTATATATATTTTTAAAAGTCACAGCCAAATTTTGGTTACATGGCTTTTGATTTGATCCGTGTGTGTTGAAGTGCTCTTTTCTATCTCTGATAAATTGATCTCCGTTGGTAATTGAGGGACCATTATTAAGTTGTGATGTAGCTTGTGTGAAGCATCAAGGTAAATTGTGAAAATACACAACATCTGACGATAATCCCTTCGACGGTGTTTGAGTAATCGTATAAATAAATAGTACTTTTATACTTAATTTCAAAGTTGATTGATCGAAGTGAGCCAGGTCTCGAAACATACATAAAATACTAACCGTATGAAAGCGATGATGTTATTTATACTCGTCGGCGGCAATAGAAATAAGTCAGGCGTTTTAATGAATAAAACGAGTGAAAGTGTACAGCGAAAAAAGTCAGTGCGCAAGAATCAAGAGCATTGGGGCATTGACGAAAAAACATTAACAATCTGAAAAATAAAAAAAAAGTAAGCGAACTGAAAACAGCTGACGCTAAATCAATAATGCATAATATGCACATTTCGAAAACATAAATCAAAAATTAAATAGATAAGTTCTTATCTTGTAATAAGTATATATAATATATAATAATTCAATTTCAAAAATGTCACGTGCATGCAATGGAAGAACTATCAAATCCCCCCCGCCCCTCATTGAATGCGAAACTGTGGTCTTCAGGTCTGTTATAACCGTTATTTAAATGTAAAAAATATTTATGTACTTAATATACGGCATAGATCTCAAAGTTAATGTTATGTTTTTTTATTTTTTTTATCACTATACAAGTAAGCATAAAATTGTTTTATGGATTTGAAAGCACGTTACTTTATTGTTTGTTAGTAGTAAAGTATAATCTTAAATGAAATGTTAAGCAACGTGCTATGGAGATCAACAATGGTCAGTTTGTTTTTAAAACGTGTTTTGAAATGAGGATAAGTAAAGAATAACTCGAGGAAATAATTGATTCGACCTGCCAAAGAGATGACTCTTTATGGAGACGGAAGATGCAGGTATGGCGCTGAATAACCGGAATAACAGCAAGTAAATGTGTGCTTATACAATATGACTTAACGCAAAATGCGGATAATCGACACGGACGAAAACTCCTTGGGAGAGTTACGACTAGGTTTACAGTTTATTATGTGTAACTATATAGCTATATTTTATTATTTTTAAACACAAAGATGAATACTTAATATCTTTTACGGACTCAAAAACTTCATTAAGAACTTCTTGAGGTCTTGTAAATGTTTAATTAGCATAAGTTTCCTTACGCGGATAATAGTTAAATAAATTAACTAAATTATACGAAAAAATATAGGTAACGAAATAACACATTTTAAGCAGTGTAACTAAGAATTTTAAAAAATTTAACAATTTAAACATCATCTAAAACTCATCAATTGGTTATTCTATTGAGAAGGAATTATAAATACAAATGCCATAATATCCGTTAGCAATTTGAAGTACAACTCTATAAAAAACGTATTAATATATAACGAATTATAAAAGATGTTTATATTTTATAATATTTATATTGGTTCTCATACCGAAAAAGTCGGGGATATGGCAGATATGGTACTTACTAAAGAGTACTTGGAAAAAGGCATTCCAGTGCAGTGGAAACAGTAGCTATATCGATCGTCTTTTTATTTGTTCAACTGCATGACGCTCCATAGATATCACATGAAAGCAAAAAATAATATTCTGTTGACCGATGTCATCACGATTTATTTGAGTTTACGCAACTGCCTTCATTATAAAAACTCTGATCGCAATATTTTTATTAGTCCAATTAGTGGCGACCGAAAAAAATAGGCACTTATTTAATGTGTAAGCGGTATCCGCCCCAAATTTGAAACATATGGATATCATAAAAAACCGACAGAAGTACATATCAATAGCCATATCTATCTCTCGTCGATCACAAACTATACTTGTGGAAGCATTGTGCTAATCAGTTGACCGCCTACAAAAATATTATTATTTATCTGCCACCGTGAGCCAACCCGTCAATTGATATGTAGATTGGAATACTAGTAGATTACATAAAATTCATTTACGGAGCCTTAAAGGTGCCGAACTAATATGGGACGCAGCAAGGCTACTGATAAGATAATTGACTGTATTTTATGGTGGGCATATGCCCTGAATCGGCTTAACTCACATAGAGGATATAAAGGGCGTAGGCTATACAGAAAAAGGAGACGTGTAAATTAATAAAAAAAAGCGTATATATAATACTCACGTGATTTTGATTATACTTTTAAATTTCAAAATTTTCCTCACTCTTCGTCCGTTAATCCATTTACACAAATAATAATAAAAATGCATTGTGCTCTTGTTATGACCTACTAGTTTTTTCACTGATAAGAAGAATCATTAAAAATGGCATTGACAACGGCCATGTTTTCGTATTCGTATTTTAAGAAACCGTATTCTTACATGCAAAACGCACGTCATAAATTATTTTTCATGTTATATTTATTGCAGAAAACCGCTATAAGCCTTACCAACACCTTGAAAGGTCGGCGCGATTACGATTGATCAGATTTAGTGCCAGACCCAGAAGAAGACGAGATAAGCTAAGAGTCAAAGTGCTGCAATAACCTCCACTGATAATTGAATGTGTAATTCACTGCTCTGTCCCAAATTATATCTATAAATCTAATAAAAAGATTGTGTTGGCTTATGCTCAGCATTTACTTACATTGATATTTAAAATAATATATACCAATTCAACGAATCACCTGACATGCTCCAAGACATGCTTTACGGTCTCAATGAAGCGTCGAGCGAAATTGGTCTGAAAATGAACATGCATAAAACAAAAGCCATGATAAATAGTAATATTTCCCAGACTTTTGACCCTATTTCCATTGGATAAACACAAATAGAGGCTGTAAACGATTATACCTATCTGGGACAAGTAATACAACTAGGAAGAAGTAACTTCTCAGAAGAAATCGTCAGGCATATACAACTGGGATGGGCAGCATTTGGAAAGCTTAATTACATTTTAAAGCGAAAATTCCGCAATGTCTTAAAACTAAGGCGTTTAACCAATGCATCATCGTTGTATTAACTTATGGCGCAAAGACGTGGAATCTAACAGCAAGTCTTATCCATAAAATAAAGGTCACCCAGCGTGTTATGGAGAGATCCATGCTGTTAGTGTCGCTAAAAGATAGAACCCGAAACGAGAAAATAGCAGAAGAACTCAAGTAGTGGATGCTACCCAACGAATAGGGATACTCAAGTGGCAATGGGCAGGACATATCTGTCGAAGAGACGACGGTCGATGGAGAAGAAAAGTATTGGAATGGCGCCCAGGAACTGGCAGACAAAGCATTGGACGACCCCCTGCAAGATGAGCTGACGACATAAGAACAATAGCGGGAGTGACCTGGATGCGGAAGGCGGAGGATCGAAGAGGATGGAGACTCACGCGGGAGGCTTGCGTTCAACAGTCGACGCATACAGGCTGATGATGACATACCGATTATATCAAAAGTGCGAGAGGCTGATTTTGTGTATATATAAACATTAATTCATTAGTGTCGCATGATTAATAGTTAAAAACAGTAAATAGCACCTCGTTTACGTATTCACTTCGTGTTCAGAACAATTATAATATTAATCTCGTATTCGTGCCGAAGCATAAAAGCCCAGAATCACTGTATAAATTGTTTTGTATTTTCTAATATTAAATATAGTTTTTTTACCTTTGTTGATGTTCGTTAAGTGCATATCTATAGACGATGTTGATAGTGTAATAAATAGCTAGGTAGGCGAGTAACTCCCGCCAAACTAATTTGTAAACGCTGCCCCGCCATCTGTAAAGAGAAAAATACATGTTAGATATATTTTTATTCAAGTAATGAATATAATATTATGAAACCTTTACCCCTTGGTTGATGTTATATCGGATGTGATTCTATGACCTACCGATTGCCAATAAACCTGCATCCACAGCCTATCAATTCCACCATCCACACCCACCTATACGAGATGAGTTTTACATAGTAGTCCACGATCGTCATTGCTCTATCGAATACAATTTAAATAGACCTGTATTTATTTGTTCAGTAACTATTTCAAAGTTTTGGCAATAAATTAAATAAATTGGCAGTAAGTAATCAATGTGTCAGTTCGAATGTGGTCAGATATAATATTAAAATATCAGTGATATACTCAATACTGCCAGTTATTAATGTTAATTGAATTGATAATTAGCACATAAAATGGGAAATTAACCTGAACTATAATAAGTTTCCATTCATTAATTGTTTACTGCTTATTCATCATTTTTCTTCTACCAATTTATTATTTTTAGTGATATTTTGATGTATTTATTACTGACTTTTTCTGAAATATTCAATGGCCATTCATTTAATTAACAACTGAAAAAATAATTAGTTTCCATTTAAATAGCATTTACATGGTTTTATTGACTTCTGCACACGGTAATTCCAGCCTTCATTTGAGTACCACCGGCCTTTTTTTCAAATATACAGTTTTTCTCTACCTCTTACATCCAGAAACTATTGAAAAAATCAACTTACAAGCATATACATTATTTTTTTATAAATACTCATAAATTTACAATATTACTAGCGCAAAAGCACTGAACATCTTTCATCATTTTTATGTTACGTGGCAAATGTTTCTCTACTTATTGATTAAGAAAATAATATAAAGCAAAAATTAGTATTTATTCACACAAGTTCTATTCCTTTGAAAAAGGTTATAAATATAAATAAATAAAATTCCCTAAGAGACCACCTGGTGATTTTTTGCTTTGTGAACTGTCTTTATAATCGAAAGTGGCTCCAAAAAGATTAAGAACCACTCTTTTACAGTCATAGAGTATTATATCATCGTATATTATTTATGTGCTTAACTAGCATTGATGACATATATGTCAATAACGTGATATTACACCGTTGATTTATTAGTAAGTCTGTTATTTTCATAACTGCATGCTTACAGCATTGTTTGTCAAAGAACAATGTTAAATAAATAATGTATCCGGACGTGTAAAAGTAACTATAATAAAAAAAAGTTATGGCAAATTAACGACATTTTAAACTAACAGAAATCGTATTCAGATTACTCGTATGATATTTGATCTAACGATTTAATTTCTAAAATAATTTAACGAACAAAAAGCTTGTAAATAACTTCTTAGGTTTTTAATAGCTTTTAGTATTTATTACATTTTGTATAATGTTGTCCAAAAGAAAAAGATTTTTTAAATTGTAAACTTAAATATACGCAACTCTAAGGAAGACTTGTTAATGAAAATAAGGAATAACAAGAAATTAATAATATTATTTGATATAGGTTGCACTAAAGTATATCATCGTCGCAGTTATTTTATTTGTATTTATAAAATTTTAGAATTAAGTTAGCTTTTACCAAAATTTTTTTTTTTTTCAATAATATCTCTGTTTAATATGTATTTCATTAATATCTATGTTTAATAATTATTTACATTTGAATAGATATCCTGTCGAGTAACATGGAATCATGTCATTACTCCAGTTATTATTTTCCATAATAGACGAATAATTACTTTCGGTTCAGTCTCTCGTTACCCATCCATTTTACATTTTCAATTCGAAGGTCTATAAACTGTGAAAGTCAATAGTCACACATATAATAAGGTTTTTGACAAAATGTTCAGTCAATTAAGCGCTTCATTTGTAAATTACATGTTGTGGTTGTGTAAATGAAGGTACTTTGAGTAGGAGATTACAAATGTAATATTTTTTTTTGAAGAGATCAGGATTATATGTGGGAGTTAGTTAATATAGACCCTGGGGGAGCATTCCTTAAGTCTGCATTAGTAACATTCCAAGCCCTGCTTGTTTTAAAATGTTACTAATACAGACGTTAATCTTTGACACTATATATTAATGTAATTTGTTATGTAAAAGCAAAAGACGGTTATACAAACAAATTAAATATAAATTGCCAAACGAATTCTTCTGTACAATGTTGATACGAGTGAATTCTAGTATACGTCGACACCTGTGTTCCATATTATCTTCTAATACAGAGCAAATGACCACCGTGTACTGCAGCCAACCAATCTACCAGAAACAGTGACCGCCTGTGAACGGTCTTATTTACTATTCCAGGTATTGGGGGTAACATTGGGATTGGTATTTACCGGTAGTAAACATAAAAACAAGTACGGTTGGCTACACTGGACGTCGGATTTGTAAGCGATAAACACGTTTCGTGTTTCGTGTGACGCCACAGTTTGATCAGCTGTGCGAAATTCAAATTGAAACAGGCCGCCGAGCAATGGTCGCGACCGATACAAATAAAACTTCGTGTTTTGTAATGCATTTGTAACGGTAACTATAATAATGCCCACTCCGGTATGGGAGTGGGAGAGAGCCTCACCACTTTACCGAACAGTTCTAAGGGCCGACGGTTCATCTATCAGCTTCAAACAATGATAAGATGTTTTCAAACAAATGCATTCTCTATCTTAACACAAATATTACTCGTATCGGCGTCTTTGCACTGCAAAATAATACGTATACGTCATACGGTGTTATGGTGTGTCTCGTTATTTGTGGTGGTCTGATGAGTAAGCAAATTTTAATGCGAGAGAGGTATTATATAGAGGTCATAAGGGTCAGCTCACACCTCAACAATGTAATGTGAATTTGGAAAGATTTATGATTTGGCAAAAAGTAAGATAAGATTCGTCTTGCATACGCGGATACGATTCTAACTAGATAAACGGACTAGGTTTTTATGTATATTATAAGCACGTAAGAAAAAATACCACCATTTGGTGAAAGACTGTAATGGAAGGAATGTTATCTTTGCATTTTACATAACTAAGCAATTTATAGGGCTGACTAAATTCCATCAGAAAAATTTAAGTCCACAACAACCTAACACTCATGAACCACAAATAACAAAGATTCTTTCATTGATGATCTCATTGTGATAGGGTTTTGATGGTACGAGTATTTATAAGTATAGATTATTAAATAATTTGAAAGAAATATATATATCAATATATACAATAAAGTGAAATATATTTATTTTAATTCAACCCGTGTCATGTTGGAAAGTCGACAATATTAAACTACTTTAAGTTAATACAGATAATTTTTAGGTGAATTAGTGTAATTTCAATGTCGTTCGCAATTACAGTGTGGTTCAACACTGCATGATAGGCTGCACGCCATTAAAACACCATTGTCTTGCAATTCAATAATGGTATTGCACGGAATGACACGTCTATTATGTAAATTATATAGAAGAGTAATAGATTAATATAATTTACCAGGATAATCCAAACTGAAGGGGTTATATAGGATAATTTATTACATGTTTTTTTCGTAAATCTTTCATAGTAGTATTAAATTTAATAAGTGACAATTTGAATGAATTGAGGTAATAATTCTCCCGGAATTATAATAAATTTATGCAGACCGGTGCTGCGTAGACCACAGGTTGTAAACCAATGATGAACATCACATTCTACTTGGCACTTGCAAAATAATAAATATACAAAATAACATTGTCACAAGACAATCAATGTATTATTAGACGATATTGTAGGTGTTAAAAGAATAGACTACATATTTGATATATTGCTAATGAAAGTAGTCAAAATCTCCCACGTAAATTTACTCTTATAACATTTTAATTTCAGCAACATAATGAATAAACTTATTGTATTATGTCATATACTCACAAAAACGATGTATATGTGGTCATATTGTATTCTAAAATGAAGTATATGAAGGATAAATATCCTTGTTCTAGCTCATATATCTGTACTTAAGAGTTGAGCTCTGTAGTCGATAGACATCCAATATGACGAGATTCAAGGGCTATACAAAAATGCTGTTTTTATATTCTGCGCCAATCTTCATACGGTATAATCAGTTCAAGATAACTTTGAAAGGGTCATTCCTGTCATGAACTGAGCTAACCATTGACTTAGATCAGTATGATTACCCGTGCGCTTAACGGCATCGAAATTTACTTCATCTTTTAAAACCAAAAAATGCTGGAGCTTTTTTGCCGAGCAAATGGAATGTGAGCGATCACGGGTCGGCCCGCATTTATGATTTTCGTGTCAAGGGAAATGAGTTGCTCGTCATCACTCTGCTGACAATGCTCGACACTTGACACTCCTCGTCTCGAGATGACAATCCAAATTAAATCTCGGAACATTCACCAAAACGTGAGCCCTAGCCTGCAGAACACAATAATGCCATCCACACACAAAACTATAAGAACTAACTGAATATATAGTGTTATTACTTTAGTAACTTAACTACTCAGTTAGCATTGAGGAAGTTTTTTTGTTGTTATTTATTTATTTATATGTAAATACGAATTTATTTTTAAAATAAGTAAAGTGATAAAATATGATCACAGAAAGTAAGAGTGTACCCTATGACATAACTGCTTTAATGATCAATACTCACCTTACTGAACTCTAAATAGTTAAAGTACTTAATTCTTATCTCTTTCACTGTTTAAAACATTACTAAATTTACATAAAACTAAAAGCATACATACATAAGTTTAAGTCGAATTAAACTGACCATCAAAAAAAAACAATAAGTTAAAATACAAAATAACCAACGTCAACCAATAAATAATATGTATCAAATCACGTATTAGACTCTTCAAAACATGAATTACAAATGATAAAATACGAATAAAAGTTTTATATCAACCGTTATCAGAATCGTTATAAATTTATCAATTAAATTGCAGAGCTTTGAAATTAATACATATATTTTTCAAATATTTTCCTGGATTTAAAAAGGGACCACTCGCGACAGTCTAGCTAGCGCCTAAACCTCAAAATAAAACATGTCAATCTCTATATTATAAAATAGAGATTGACATAGAGAATAAAATAAAGATTTACAAAATTATAAAAAAATATGACTTAACAAATACCAATATCTTTATAACGACAAAAAACTACCCATAAAAAATCATTTCAATCATGCAGATTTCGTAGAAACAAGTCACGAGTATATTAATATATGCTATTATTATATCAATAACATATTCTTATAAATAAACTTGATTCAGTTACATTCATTCATTCATACCTACCTACCTGAGTTTATTCACAGTTAAGTTATAATAAATAAAGCAGATGGTTGGCTTATTAACATTACTTACATCCATGCAGACATGGATTAAAAAAACTGAACGAATATCTCAATTCATTTATATTTCAATTGAATTGATGTGGGATAAATTGTAGATAATTATTTTTTGAAATATTAAAGTAGAATATGTTTTTTTGGGGTATTCATTGAAGAGAATAAACGGATTTGAATGTTCGATTAAATTGAAATCTATAAATTCAAATTTAAGGGTATATTAAAAGTTTATAAGTAATTGTTTGAATGCATTTATTGCTGAAGAAAAATGGCTCAAATATAATTATTTATAGAAGATTAAAAAAAAATCATTGGAAGGAAATTAAATGGATAGAAATTGTCTAGTTACTCGATAAAGCAAAAAGATGTGCGCTACATAATTGGGTGCAGAATAATAGGGGAAGACATGCCATTGGTAAGATCCGATCAATGTAATGATTATATAATAAACGTATATTATAGTATTTTCAATGTTTTGAGCATTCACTTTGAGATCCATAATAAATTATAAATATTTATTTATTTATTTACCTTGTTTTCACATGGATCATTACATGGATATTTATAGTATATTATAGTCTATATATCTATTTCCGTAACTACCATTATGGAAGCTTAAATTTCTTTTACAATTTCAAATACAAGTACAATTCACAAAAAAACACCAAACTATTAAGCCAATAATACAAAGACGACACCAGGGGACTTGAAAAGAAGGCATATGTAGTTTATAAGGAATATTTGGGCGTTTAATAAACCTCTTTAAATATAATGCCTAATCTCCCGATGCACTCGATGCCAAAAAAATGCCATAACATCATACTATAAACGAGTTCGTATATATGTATTATGTTACTAATTAATACCTTTTACTACGGAATTACTGGAATACTAAATAAGAGCAATTTTTAATTGATTTTTATTGTAAATAAGGAACTTTTTGCATTTTATTAACGTTTATTAAAGAAAATTCATTTTTAATATTAATATCTTTTGCATTTATTCACCTTCAAATTATAGAAACAGAAGTTTGGTGGCCACATTCAATTTCCTAAGATAAAATCTAACATATACCATTATTAATTCATTGGCAAACATAATTCTAAGTATAATTTGTAGCATTTTTTTTAAACCTAACATTTTTTGTAGATAAGCTGCATTTATTCGCGCATATTTTTGCAACTTATCCTTGCATTCTTCTTAAAGTAGTGTTAATTATATTTATTAATCGAATCTTGGCACCACACCAAAACCCAATATATACGAGTATATAAGCCGTACATATTTTCAGAAAAGATACTGTGGAGATATGACGGTTTGACTTGGTAAGAAATTACGAAGTGAGGAAACGAATATGGACGACTTCCATCCTACAGTCGGTCAAGTGATGAAGGTGGACGTGGTTGAGATATTTTCTTTGGATACCGCAGTAAAATATTATCAATAGCTACATTTATTTATTCTAATCATCCTGGAAAGCCGTCGAGAACTATACATGGAATGCACTCGGGAGATCTCCGGAATGCAAATCTGTCAAGGAATAAGGCGAGGAACAACCGCTAACAGAAATTTGTGAAGAACATGTGCTACAACTAAATAGCTAATATGGAATGATAATACGAGTATACTATCTATTTGTATATTTATAAATTAACGTTGTTTGTCATGTTCAAATTGAGTTTTCAAGCTGTTTAACTAATTGCGATGAAACTTAACACAATTTATTGCGTCCATGTGTATTTTCCAAAAACAGGAACGGCAAAACAGGAATGAGTGGAATAGCAGCGCATTTAATATAGTGTCAATTCATCAATGTTTTTAGATTTTTAGTATTTTCAATGCGGAACACAAATATTTATGACATTAAAATTTAAAAATAACGATGTGATTTGATTTTTGTAGTATGGGGCTTAGTAACAATCAAACCGCTCTATAAATATATATTTTTTTGTGTAAAATATTTACTATGAATAAAGAAAATTAATAAAAAACATTATATTTTAGTATTCCAAAAATTAATAGGGTTCGTATAGAAAATCGTGCATCGTATATTTTCTGCTTGATAGTCCATTTTACGCGTATCCAAAGTGCGCCTTAAAGCTAGATTATAATAAGCAATTCATTCACGGACGGCGCGTGACTTGACATCTCGAAATTGGGATAATTGATTGGCGCTATGAGTCGCATGCTTGTAAAACCAGGAATGTTTATCAGTATTCAGTAGCGGTCGAATAAGTAATGCAGGTTTTCACCTTGTTCTTGTTACAACTAGTGGAGCTGTCTAGATTAGTTTGTGTCACGGTGGTATTGTGGTCCAGCGGCCATTTGGTGGGGAAGCATTATTACATCAACTCTCCGAGCAGTTGACTTTCATATTCCGAGATGTTCGAATCACTGGCAACACCAGGAGCACGAAGAGTCTCTCAATACCACATCCACTCCCAATTTGGATCATATATCCACCATATTAACTCAGTCACCTGACAATCCTTTAAATTTTCCCAAGTCAGCTTCCTAAATATACTCTGTATTCACGATATTTAAAAAAGTTGTTCTTCTTATAAATAAAAGACACATAAATCAAGGTTGGTTAACTTTATATGTTCTACCGTTGTTACCATAACCGATTATTCACTGAACTTAAAGAATTAATCCTTACTACCCGCACATACAACAGACAAACTAGTCTTACACTTGCAGAACACCTTTTAAGATCTCTTTCCTCAACGACACCGGTAAGCTCTAAAATACTCTTCCAGCATCTGTTACCCTTTTATTCAATCCAGATTTTCGTGAAACTGTTCAATTCAAAGTACAATTTTAAACACTCCGACCATTAGATAACAAGATTGTCAGTCATAATTAGCTAACTTTTCGTTTGTAAAGCTCGATGCTCTGAAAAAGACGACACTGTATAAACCTGAAGATAGCCGATTATAACAACATAAGACCGATGTAAATGCAACGCCATTTATTGTTGTAGAAACCGCGAGGCGATCCATTATGCATTATTTTCCATTTCATAAGCTAGTAACCGACGGTAATTCAAAATGACGAGAGCCCAGTAGATTGAAGAAGTTTCAGCATAGATATGTGTTTTCCTGCGGGAACCATAGTGTTCAGATGTATACAATCAAAAATAGTAATAGATTAATAATCAAGGAAGATAGGCACCTAGTAAGAACCATCTGAGAGAGGCGAGTCCGATGGATCGATCACATCATGCGCCACAATGGTCTTCTTCACGACATTGTGGAGAGGATGGTAGAGGGTAGAAACTGTAGAGGGCGCCCTAGACGGGAGTATTTGCAGCAAGTGTTCGAGGACATGAGTTGTAGCTCTTATGCTGAACTGAAGAGGGTTGGGGAGGACCGAGAGGAGTAGAGATCGAGATGCAAGATTTTGTTGCTGCAAACCAATCCAGCGGATTGATACTACGAAGTAGAAGAATATATAAAGAATAGAGAAATCAAATAAAGAGATGCAATAAAAAATGCAACCACACTTTTTACCAAATCGTGCGATTTATGTTGGATGGAAGGAAATTTTCATGGGTTTTATTTTTATTTTTTTGTATTGTTTTTTTTTAATGGAAGGCTCAAATAAAGAATGGAAATGAATAAATAATAACCGTTGAACGTATTCGCAGTACTCCGCGCCTTGGTATTGTTCTCTCGGAATAGTAACTGGGCTGTGCCCCGACACGGCTTTTGCGAAATGCTATGCGCTAAATTATAATGCTAAAATTATAACTCTCTTTGCAATGTATAAGGAACGTAACAATGCGTTATAAAAAATCTGTTTTGTACAGTACGACTGCGCGAACATAAAACAAGGCGTTTGGTAACGGGATTAAAGTATGTATGAATGGTGTAACAAATGACACCTATCAAGGAAATTATTTTAGTTACAATGGAAGCGAATAACAAGAGATTGAAATAAAATATTCGACACGAAATTTAACACGTCTTGAGTATTTCATTTTTTATTAATGAATTGAAAAGCAATATTAATACATACTGGTTTATTTGAGGCAAAAAATGATCACCGTTTATTAATTAAACTGACTGATGATTCCCATAAAAAGAGTCGATGTATGGTGCACTTCAATCTTATGGCGTTAAAGGATTAATAACTCTACATACAGCTACATCCAGATGAAATCGCTTAATGAAATTACAGGCCCGATTATATGTTTTGTTTTCAGATAATAAACATAATAGAAAGAGTACAAAATATACCGTAAGTATCGAGTAGGAGACATTTACGGCAGGAGAAACCAAATGAAATATGCCCTTTCTTCAAACTTAGGTCTGACATGTAAAATAAATAAAAAATATTACAGTTAACTGCAGAAAATAGCTACTTATATATTTACGGATACTATGAGTGTTATCCAAGTTATAAATGGTATTTAGCAATAGGTTAATAGCGGTTCCATATAAAATGTAAGTGAAGATATTTTGGGTCGTAAAAATACTCGTTTATACGTAGTATCTACAAACACTAAAAAAGTATGTAAAGCACATCACTTATTTTATTGCAACAATGCCTAATAAATTCAGTTTTCCATAATGCTGAGTATTTTTTTTTCTGATGTGATGTTTTCAATAGTAAACGGAAAACCCCGAAAAAAATTGTCAAATATAATTAATTGTTGTTGGTAATTACAAAGTTTTTTTAACAACAAATAAACTTTTTCAGTCCCCAACTTGCGTGCTTCCGTTGGTAATATTAAACCTTTGACAGCATTAGATGTGCCCTTGACGCAAACCTCCAATGGGTGTAATTAAAATCAAATAATGTAATGATCCATTCACCATTCATTAAAAAACATTCAGCAGCAGATTAATGTAAAAATGAAACGAAGTTTATAAGCCGTAGATAGTTTTTTAAGCATAATTACTTTCCATAAGAGTCAAACTCGTATTACATTTTTTTTATTACAAAAACTGTCGAATTGCTAAATATGCAAAAATAAATGTTAAAATAATTAAATAAAAAACATTCAATGTTTTCTAGTATTTAAATGTGTAGAAATGTAATAAAAATGAGACATTTATATTGGGATGTTAAAATTCACGTTACTAATCATAATCAGCCTGTGTCCGTCCGCTGTTGATCGTAGGCCTCCCACATGAGTCTCCATCCTCTTTGATCTCTGCCTTCCGCATCCAGGCCACTCCCGTTAGTTATTCTTCTTTTATGGAATCTGACAGCAAGTCTTACCCATAAAATAAAGGTCACCCAGCGTACCATGGAGAGATCCACGCTACGCTGGGTGACCTTTATCCGAAGAAGAACTCAAGTAGTGAAGGCTACCTAACGAACAGGCACTCTCAAGTTACAATGGACAGGACATATCACAGGACATATACAGGAGAAGAAAAGTGTTCGAGTGGCGCCCAAGAACTGGCAAACGAGGCGTTGGCCAACCCCCTGCAAGATGGACTGATGATATGAGTTAATAATAAATATATATAATTACCTAAATCATCGAATTACCGCTACATAAAAAGGTAACATAACATAGGACTTACTTGTCTGAACAATGGTAGAATGATGACAATAGTATTACGAAAAACTAATAATTGTTGATATTATTCATGCATACACCCGCACAGTCATATTATGGGGGTTATGTCGAGAGAATTCATTCTCTGTATCGTTCTAGCACATTACAGTCAGTGGTCGTGAGTTGTGTGCATTTGGTTTCCTTGCGAGTATTACCACGATTTGATGTTAATTATTTCCGCATGTTGTGATTGAAATTTTATTTCCTCATTGCTAAGTTATTTGCGGATTATTTTCAGGTTTTATAACTACCAACAGAAATTAAAGTTACATAACTATAATATTGGTTTAAAATGGGATAATAGTGATAAGAATTAAATCATAAATAGCGACACCGTGTATGTTTTCTCGCAAGAATGTACTGGCTAACGCTAACCGATCACTCTCAAACATAAATGGTGGCGAGCCATATTAACAAGGTTCACGTTCATTTGGGTCGCAAATTTTTCTGCAACCATATTTTTGACAGGACGTAGATAATAAAATTTAAAACATACATTTCGAGGTCGAACGAAAAACAAGCGCAACAATTGACATTCGAATGTTTCAAATAAAGAAATGTTCCATTTATTTTTGAAATTGTTCTAGTTACCTATCAACTTACATTATTTATTAAAAAAAAATATATATTAAAATTTGCTAGGCAATAAAGTGAGATCAAATATATATTAAAAAAAAACATTTAATAATATGTCACGTATGTCACATTTTAATGAATGTATAGAAAACAAGTTTTAGTGAAGAAGGAAATTTAAAAACAAATACATTTTGATAATTTGAAAAAATAGCCTTAATCTTTAAATCCTTAAAATGTATTTCTTTCGTTTATTTCATGGACTTCGATTTTGGTGTTTTTATACTCTTACAGAAAAACTTCCAAAAGTGATATATCTTCTGGATATATAAATTTGCAGCAAGTGTTCGAGGACATGAGTTGTAGCTCTTATGCTGAGCTGAAGAGGATTGCAGAGGATCGACAGGAGTGGAGATCGAGATGCAATATTTTGTTGATGCAAACCAATTCACCGGATTGATACTACGAAGAAGATATAAATAAATAAAAACTGCGGGTTACCATGGCAACTATAACAATGAAAGAAAACTAATAAATCACAACGAACAATGACGTAAATGAACAACGACGTAACTGCGACTTGTTAAATAATTAGACCTGCAACGGTGGTTGACATATCGGATACAAAATGTATTGTTCATAAGGAAATAAAAAAATGCATAAGAAATACGTATAGAGCGAAATTTCACATTGATTGCATGAAGGGAAATGGAATATTTTTTTACAAACAAAATTATTCACATATAATCAGTCAAATAAAATACTGCGGCGAGACGTGCTTCAGTACAATTTAGCTTCAGCTTTCTAACTCAATCTGGATTTCGGAAGATATTATTATTATTATATAGCGCTCTTTTATGACCGAATGATCATTCCAAAAGCGCTTCTTTGCCTCTCTGAGTAAAAAGGTGGGTCTTGAGTCTGCTTCTGAAGGATGCCTCCGCTTTAAGCTCTCTTATGCTTTCCGGTAGTGAGTTCCAGGCCATTGGTGCAGCGTAGCTGAAAGCCCGATTGCCAAAGACCGTGCTAGGACTACCTCCCGTCAGCTGCAGGGTGCTTCTATTTGCTCTAGCCGATCTGAGTGTCTCTCCACGCACGCTTATTTCTGAAGGCTTGATAAGTTCTGTCAGATAGCCCGGTGCAGTTCCGTTGAGTGCCTTGTAAGCTAAGAGGCATAATTTATACTGGATTCTAGCCGAAACTCTCAACCAGTGCAGTCGGTGTAGTATTGGAGTAATGTGACAGAATTTGGGCGCGTTGTAGACTAGTCGTGCCGCTGCGTTTTGTAACGACTGCAATCGATTTAATTGTTTGGCTGGCTGGCCTGCGTGCAGTGCGTTGCAGTAGTCCATTTTGGAGACTGTTTATAAACTTGGTAAGTTAGTTAATAAGTATATTGTTTTTATGTTCATGCAGTGGGTGAGCTCCAAAAGCTTAATAATACTCTATTTATTGTTTGACGTTTAATAGTAATGGAAAATATCTGATTCTATTTTGTAGACGATTATTAATGCATATTTGAACAATAAACAATTACTGTAGAGCTGAGAATTTAATACCCGACTCAGTAGTCAGTCACGATTCATTATTTGACAAGAGGAGTATCTGATAATTTTATACCCTACATGTTTTTTAACACTTGTTTTACACTTCAATAAGTCAGAATAAAAAGTATTTTTATTTAAATATTAACATATTTTTAATGCGTCAGAAAAAGTTCTGTTAACAGGCGGAATACTCGCCTCTTTAAGAGTAACTCTACATTAGAAAACTACAGCATTGTTTATGCACTTATGCAGATCGTTTGGTGAACATGTTCAAGCTGTGTCATGGATATCAATTTTTGAATGAGTCTTTTTACACTTTTTACCATAAAAAGCTGTCAGATCCACTCCCCAATCTCGGCATTCTATACAAAATGAATTAATCTTTTTACAATTAAAAATAATTATTATGAAAAAAAAGCCTCTCCTATAAATATTGATTGTGTTCGTTAAGATATATTTTGGTGATCATGGATAAATACAAAAATACCGTATATAACTATTTGTAGTGTGAAACTCTTAACTGTACGTTTTCAGTCTAATAAATTTTTACGAATTTTACGTGCATTAATACAACAAACCCTGATTTATTAGATACAAGCAATACATAATACATGTGAAAAATTATGTATTGTAATGCATTTTATTAGAAATGTAGCGTCCGATTATTACAACAGAGAAACAATCATTTTTTGCCAATAGAAAGTTTACAATTTAATAATTATTGAGCACACACCTCATAAGCACATCACAATTATTTGCCATTTAATTAATTGCATTTAAGGTCGTTAAGTCATACGTAAATTTGATTCGCTTAGAAAGTAATGGTCAATTATTTACCCATCTAACCGTAATATGTATGTGAAATATACTCCTATATTGCACGAGTGCATAAGGTCATATTTTATTTAAGTTTAACAGAACTGATTTCATGTAGCGAGTTTTAAGTTTAAGTTCAAAATTAAGAGATGTTCAAAATTAATGCATTTAATTCGAAAAGATAACAAAATGAAAATATTTTTTACTGTATTTATTGTTTTAAAAGATTGTAATTTAATTACAGGATAAAAGGAAAATTATTTTCAGACATGCCTAAGAAATTTTCTTATTATATATGATGACCAGACTACAAAAATGAAGGAAATGCTTGTTAGCTACGATACCCACTGAACTGAACAGCCATAACCAATATATTAATCCAAATTCACACTTTCCGTAAGTCAGTAAGCCACTAATAATATTTTACGAATAAATAAATATATATCTACAAAATATTCGGCTTGTCTTTGAATGATAATTAAATAAAAAATATTGTATTGCAGTATTCACAAGACCATCTAGTTTATACAACGGTATAAAATATAACTATAACAGACAATAAAGAGTCAATGAATAGCTGAAAAATACATCAGCAGAGGTTTTTTTCGACACATGTTACATGTGATCCTTCAGAATACAGATAAAATATTAAGCGTGCTCAATTGTACATGTAGTTTAGTTATATCGAAAAAAGTATATTCGCGTGACAAGAAGTGTCACATGTCTGAAGAAACTGCCTGAAATACACAGAAAGAAATGGAAAGTTTTCGCTGGACCGCAGGTTATATTAGTCATCATGATATTTCACAGAAAGCCATCTCTGCCCGTTACGTATCGCACGGACATTAATTTTCAGAATACCTCCTGATGTGAGTTGACATACCTAACTACCTTTGGTGGCATTGTTTTACAAGAGTGTGAGGCGACTGCGTGATTCAGTATCTGAGCATTGGCGATGAAACGTAATGTCATATGAAGTAAACATACTTATCATTAAAATCATTGGCCACGTAACGTGTTAGTAGTAGTACTTAAATTATTAAATATGAGAATCGTTTTTTAAAGCACGTAATATAAGTAATACACATCAAATAAACATAGAAGTTTAAATACTTTTGAATATATCATCAAACTAAGAGAACTATTTTTTGTATGGTGCCATGAAACTTCCAAAATAAAAATTCATTTAGTTACAGCAGCTTATGTTTTTCCTATAATTGTATTTTTGGTACGATTGCATTATTAATTAATATTTTTACGCAATAAGTGAGAGAAAAAATATTTACATTTTATTAATAGTGGATTTAAAGGTGTCATTTAACGAAAAGTCTTTCGTACAAATTAATTTATTATAATTTATTAATTATTTATCAACAAATCTAAGATTCTTTACCCGAAATTTAAAAAATGGAAACATTTGTGTTGGTAACTGCATATTTTTATGGGAAAACATAAATTTAATGAAAGGCGGTTTTATCATCATGAAAAATTGATTATACATAAAGACAAAATTTATAGATATTATTTTGTAATTTGTGTACTATGATTGACCATTTTAGTGTAAAATTTTATATTTAGTATAAATTACAGAAAAGTATCCATTTTAATATATTTAACAAAATATATATAATATAATAATTATACAAAACATAAGGTTTAGGAATGGACAATATTAAAAAAATAAGTATATTAGTTTAATAATTAATTATTAAATTCCTTTTATGAATTGATAATCGATAAAATTTATTCAAATATAATTATTTTAAAGCACCTTTTATTTAAAAAGTGTACCCAGTTATATAATTAGTACAAAAAATGTTGGTTCTTTTCTATGGCAGAGATTCCATTGATATTATTATGTATATGTACATATATTATTATGG
The DNA here is from genome assembly GCA_022606575.1 of Glossosoma conforme. Lineage (NCBI taxonomy): Eukaryota > Metazoa > Arthropoda > Insecta > Trichoptera > Glossosomatidae > Glossosoma > Glossosoma conforme. The sequence continues at coordinate 290,926 of JAGTXR010000331.1, forward strand.
TTATGAATGGTATTTTATTGAAAAAGGAAGTTTTACATTCTTGTAAGTAAATAAGGAATTTTAATATTATTCATCACTTATCGCTAAATGCTAAAAATCTTCTCTATAGCTATTAATAAACATTTTATTCTAATAAAAGCTGTCTTACGAGTTTATTAAATATAAATAAATCTTTAAAATGGAAATAAACGTAATATTTTTTTTATATATTAATATACCTATAAAGGATGTCCACAGCTTGCCATCGCTGTCCTCGTACTCAAATAATGTATTGAATGTCAACAATAGCCGACTGGATTTCGGCAAAGCAAAACGAAATAATATTATTTCACGATATTAATACGAAATTCATTTAAAATATATTGAGAGGATTTATATAATTCGACAAAGTTACCACCATAAACATGCACAATTTCTAAATGTGGATGTTACAAGTTCAAGTCACCAACATTTGATCGTGTTATTTCTACCCCTTCAAACTTTCTCTGTTCTGAATCTGCTCCCAACATCGAATTTGAAGGTCAGGGAATGTATATCTAGTACAATTGTTAATTTGCTCTAAACCGGGCTTTAGGCTAATGAGTGCTTATGGGTATTGCAGTCTAGCTCAAGAAAGTTGTAAGGAAGCACCACAGCAGACTTCGTTCGGAGCCCGGAAACGTTGTCGTCTCGCAAAATATTCGATACAATATTCGGGAAGCTTACAAACTGTAGAAGGTGCATCAGGAGTCTTGAGGGGTTGATGATAATTAAATAATAACCAAAAATAATTTTAAGGAACGCGGGCCACTACTTGTAGTTCGCTGGTGGAAATCGTGTACACATGACAGGTGCGGAGAAAGGGTTTCAGATATTGCAATTGCACGAACCGCACAACTGCAAAAAAACTAATATCAATCTGTTGATCGCTGACCTGGCAGATTTGCCTCCTGTACTATACCTATAAGATAATATAATCAAATAACTTGATACTCACTTCCACAAAATTCTCCAAAAACACCCAAAACTACTACCATTTGGCACTTCACCCGCGTAAGAAACAGTCATTATAACTTATTTGAATTTAAAAATCCCTAGCGGTCCACACACTTGCGGATATTCCGACCGCACTTGGGCTCACATAAATATTATATTAAATCACAGTGTCAATGGAAGATGTGAATCACATTGGAAATAGTTTCGGGCAGATCGGTTTACGACTTTTGAAGTTACTCAAGGAAAATTCGGAAACACCGCACTGTCAACTGGCCAACCACACGCGCGCGACTGAATCGTACCACTCTTATTATTTACCTTACCAACACTTGCTCCCTTACCCGCGAGTTTTCAGTGCGGCACCATCTGTTTACTGAACTTCATACTAAATTCAGTCATATTTAATAATTAACCCTTTTGTACTGGATGACACATGAATTTTCAGAAATATATTAATGTATAAACAAATATTTGACCAGCATTTTGTTTTGTAAAAAATAAATATTTATATGCTGTACCATATTTTATTATATAGGAATAGCAAATCACAAACGGATTACTTTTATATATTAAAATATACTTACCAGTAAATGCCATTATGCTATAAAATCACTTTTATATAATAGGTTTTGCTGGCCTAGTAGTGAGAGGGGGGTATTCCCGAGGTATGTGATGATAATAGGACACGCTTGGAGTTGCATAAATCTCAATAAAAAGTATGCAGTTTCACCAACGGCAGATTCCAATGTCAGTGGCATGACTGGCAAATGTTTATAGCATTATTCTGGATCCATTTGGATTTAGTAAATGTAGATCAATATGAGTAATAAGGGAATGTTGTATGTAGACATGAAAAAAAACAAAATAGATGAACTCAAAATAATATATATTTTATTTACTATACAACAACAAAAAAGGTGAAACAATATTATATATTTGTTGATTTTGTATTTTACTATTGTAAAACCAGTAGCCTTACATTTCATTAACTTCTTGGATGTGTGAATAAAATCAAAAAATCTTCTCGTATAAAAAGTATTTCATAGTCATGTTTTCATTAATTTAGTTCATTTTAGAATAAGATAATACTACTTTTCTACTGAAAAAGTAATTGCAAAATACAAAAGCAATTAATCATAGGCCATAAATATCAGGACTGATATAAAATCCTATGATATAAGTTGGGTGTTTTTTATGATTATTTAAAATAATTACATCAATGTCATATTTATAAATTCAACCATGGCACAAAAAACACAATTAAATAATCATATAATTTATTATTATAATCTGCAAATGTAATGTGAAGTAAATACATTTGACTAAAATTTAATACAAGAATTTATAAATGAGCCATTAACTTTAAAAAGAAAGATATATCTGATACAAATAAAAATTAACAAATATATTTCCAAAATAAATTTTAATTAAAAAAATAATAAATTAAAAATATTTAGTTTTGATTCACAATTTATTTTAAACTTAAATTTAAATTATTGAAGATGGTCTTCAGGAAGGCCGAAACATGTGATCGTTTAAAATAAATTTTGTGAATCAAAACTAAATATTTCTAATTTGTTAAATATATTTCTTTTATAAATAATTTTTTGTATGGAAGAATTGTAAGTAAGTTTCTTATATTTATATATTAAAGATTCCAACAAAACTTTTGTGTTATTCTTGTTATCTATACTAACATAAATTATATAACTCTAGATAAAGTATGTACATTACAATGTCAATTATTAAAAATGTAACAACACTCAAATGAAAAGTTATTCAAATATATAGATTACACTGGTATTTACATAATAACTAAATAATACAGAAAATAATAACAAATAATAAAAAGTAAGTAATACAAAATAATTCAGATTATATATAAACACGGAACCGCTAAGCTCATAAAACAAAACAGCTTTAATAATGAGGTTTGCAGCTTTAACATGGAACTTTGTTAAAACTAAAATCTACAACATATTTTTCTTAATTTCATGACCCAATGGTTACTTCCGTTAAAATGAGAAATGATCAGCGATGTTAGTCAATACAAGATACTATATACAATTATTCTATAGAAATGTACTCCACACAATGAAGCCGTTCAAGTAAAGTGTAAAAAAATGTAGCAAGCAAAATAATTCTGTGTATCCAATCAGTCAGATCTTATCTATATTGGTACCTAAGTTCGGCTGTCTTATTTATAAAATTATGGTAACTATTAAAAAACTGCAAGGTGGAGAGCTTAAAAACTGCATTCATACAGGTGCATAGCGTTGAATTTGTCCCAATTTTTTTTATAATACCCTAATACTAACTTACAATCATTCGCACCCTCTCACAAATATCACACATTCATTATGTATGCAGCCTTAGGTTGAAAAATTACTGGGAAAATTATTTTACGGATAACCCTCGTACTTAAAAATAATATTTTTCAAATGAGGGGGGAAATGCTTCATTCAATTTTTAATAAATAATTAAAAAATAAACATTCCTTACCCATAATTAATGTTTGAAGGAGACTTACACAGGAGATAAATTATTTTACATTTAAGGTTTCGCTGGAATAAATATATATATATATATATTTATATGTATATATTTAATATTCATTTCATTTAATTTATAGCATAAATAAAAAATTTAATAATATTAAATTACGTTTCCACTAGGGGTGACGTACTGATACGTCCAAGTGAAAGAGTTCGCGCCCACTATATGTTGCAAAATTCAAAAGGTGTTTTCCCGGTTAACAGGTTAAGTGTTATTTTTTAGCTTGTGTTTGAATCTTTCATCCTTTATCGGCATAATTTTCTTTATAAGGGCCAAATAAATTAATGTCATATTTATATACTAAATATACAAATTATAAATTAATGTTATGTCCATTTGCATGATAATAAATATATATATATATGTACAACTACTCACCGAAACATTGTAACCGCAAAAATGCAAATATATTATAATTATGCCATTGCACTAAGAATTGCAATTTAATAACATTAACTTATTATTTTAAGCAAATAAAATATAAACTTATGCATTATAAGACAATTCATACTACTTTAATGTATGATATTTCATTCTACAATTGTCATTTAAAATGAAACAATAAACGTGAAAATTCAAATGTGGACAGTTTAGCTAACTTTTTAAGTATTATAATCAATTCTGACCCACTCTATTCCCCTACCTCAACGAACCAAAAAATAATACATAATAAATGGTTAAAATATATACCATCACTACATTTAGTACTTGTTGTAAATTATAAGCAAGTTTCTGTGTACAGTAATGTTTGATTTATTTATAACAAATATTATTATTACAGTACATTTGTATCTGTGATTTGAATCCTCCCATTAACCAATATTTTTTCTCTGAATAATTAATAATTTAAAAATCACTCAATTGTATTTGCTATAAATTTATCAGTCTGTCAAATATTGAATAAGTATATAAATTTTTAATGAATAGAGAAGCAAAAAAAGATCTTAGAAAAAAAAACTTACAAAATATTGACAAAATATAATATAAATATACTTAACTTTGGATATATCAAATGTAAAATAAATTAAGGAACATACAAACTCAAGAAAACAAAAATATTATAAAATAATATAAATAATGGAATGGATTATAAATGAAAACATTATTTTAAGAGACGAACATCTTCACATTGTAATACTGCAAAATTATTAAGAGTACATAAAAAAAGCCATATATGTTATATATTTTTTGGAGCACTTGGGGTATACTTATTTATCTATTTACAAATAAAAAAAAACTCATTCATTCACATACTTACAGGTTCTCAATCTATTCCGTGTTAGTAACATATTATATAATAGATTATGCCCAGTGTAAGGCAACAGTAATGGCATATTCTGCCAGGCATTTGGTCTAGAGAGGAGCAGCTAGTCTGATATTTAAGAGCACGATCTTAAATGTGATACAAAATACAAGTCTACTATACGTGTCAATGATTCTTCTATTTTACCACTCGCTTTTTGTTCATGTTGGCTCCAATTCTTATGATTCCAATCCTGAGATCTGTTAATTATTTCATTGTTTAAGGTTTATGTTTCGACATCTTTAAGGAAACATTACTGCCAGAGATGAATTATCTCTCAAAGCAAAAAATAAAAGGAAAAGAATTATGATATTTCACTTTTTAAACTTTGCCGAGTAAGTATATATGAAGAATTGGGTTTTAGTCAGACTCTTTAGTGGGAGAAAATAACAATGGCTATAATTGCTAATACTACAATCAGAATGATTGCCAAAAACAACTTTTTCTTTCTCAGCTTTGTCTGAAACAAAAATCATAACCACAACGATGAAGTAACAAAGGTAAAAGGCTTACCAATAAGTTCAGTAATAATGTCTCCACCACAACAACTTCTGTGACTCTTTATGAATGGGGATTGCCCTCCGATTGTGAAAGCTAAAAAATAGCTACCACAGGAGAAAACTAATGTCACCTGCACTGATATGAATATATGTGAATGATCTAGAAAATGCCCCTGGTGACAGTGCATAGTGAACATAAACTCCCATCACCAAAGATTAGATAAACTAATATTAATACCTGAGAATTTGATGCTTGCCGTAGTTGCTCGGTGCCAGAGTCTACGTGGACAGTGGTGTTCTCAATATTAGCCTCTATAGAATCAATCATTCCAGATTGTTCATGAATTGAAGAACTCAAATCCTTGAACAGCTCATTCACACTCACTATGTTTTGCTGAATAAAAAATAACAGTAAATTAATCCTAATTATTTACAGTCGAGTTTAAAATGTATATGTAGCGAGTGACTTTAAAATATATATTTTTTTAAATTTGCTATCTAAGCTAAATAACAATAATAACCTCTAACTCGGTGACGCTCTGCTCTCGCCTTTCATATTCCCTTATTTCTTGCTCGGTCAGTACTTGCATTTGTTCAGACTTCTGAGCAGCTGCGGCTTCTAATTCAATGAGCTCATAATTTGTTTGGGCACCTGCCAAAGATATAAAATCATTCATATGTTGAATAATAGGGGATATTAATTAACAAATCATGATAAATTGGATATTATCTGGATGGTTTACCTATCGCAAAGGGATCTCCAATATTGATTCTTTGTGGTTTATTGCGTCTGATTTCATCTTTGGTCTTTTGAGCAGCTATTCTTTGCGTGTCCTGAAAAAATAATGTGAAATACATTTATGAACACTTTTCAACATATTTTATGATGACTCGTAGGTGATCACGAAGGACAAGGAAAACACAAAAAATGTTCCAGACTGCTACATGAGATACGACATTATTAACTGTTGATGATGTAACCCTTGCTAACTGGTACCGAAAACCTCGATTGACAATCTTTTGCCTCGTATTTTTGTCGCTTACCATACCTTTATGTATGGCAACATTGGGAGTAGTTACATAGTTTTACCACCGGCGGCGCTGTTGACCGAACACGGACCGCGGAAGTGCTGACGGCCGGCAGTTGGTCCCCACCCTTTGGCAAGGCAAGGTCCGCGTTGCGGCCGCGCGGCATGTCATATTGCGTGGTCACAAACTTGTAATGTTTTTAACGTAAATATAATCTGCTTCTAAAAGAAAGTCTATGTCTGCTGACCTGCTCCTCTTCCTGCCCTCGGGCGACGTAATAACGCTCCTCTTTGAGAGAGGAGGATGTTACTATTTACCACTAACCTGGAATAGATGAAGAACACTAAAGAGTTCTTCGCTCAGCCTCTCTCTTGTGAGTTTGTTTTGCTGTTGATTAGGGCTCTGTAGAGGCAGATTAATCATGGTCTTGAGAGATGTGGACGTATCTCTGGCCAGCTTTTGAGTGTAGTTCTGTATCTGTTGGCTTGAATCAATTAATCATATTATCACATTACCATCGTTTTACTATTCTATGCAAAATGAACTAGAATCATTATTTTCATCTCCTTTCTAAACATCTTGGCATGCTTTAAACTTAAATCTTATTATTACTTAAATATACATATACTATACATAAAATTATTTTTTTCAACGCGTCAATCTAAGCACAAAAATAACGGCAGAAGCGGGATGCGTACCGCGGACCTTGGAAACCAACTATGCCCAGGTATTCATACCGCTCGGCGAACTGCGCCATTGCTATGCCCAGACTGACTTGCGTTGAAACTAGTATTTATATCATTGTTATCATCGTACGATAGATGTCGCTATAGTGTATATTCAAAGTATGTATATTTTTATTATTATTCTATCAGTCTTCATTTATTCACAAGCTTAATATTATTACTGTCCGCGGTTCGCATCCCGCTTCTGCCGTTATTTTTGTGCTTAGATTGACGCGTTGAAAAAAAGAATTTTATGTATAGTATATGTATATTTAAGTAATAATAATATTGTAATATAGTCAATGATCTATAAAAGTAGATTAGAATATTGAAATAATAAAAATAATATTCTAATAAAAATTAAAAAAATTCATTAAATCTTATTATTTCAAAAAATTTTTTTTTAAATTTAAGCAAAGAATACTTACAATTCATTTCTAACTCCATGATAATCCTGAGATGTGTCAAATTGGTTGACCATTTTTTGCATAGAAGAAACTATAAACAAAAAAAAACAATATGAGATAAAACTTACAAGAAAGATAACATAGAAACTATAAAAATATATTGGGCATATTATTTTGAAAGTGAGTTATTTAGTACAAAATTATCTGAATCAATAAGCATTTTTCCTTGAGATATCACGTAGAACAAATAATGTGATAAATAATAAAGCTTATATTGCTCTAATATCTTATGCTGAACATATGCGAACTACGCTGAAAAGAGTAGTTGACATTTTCGCGGACTTAATTTTAAAAACAAGGTGATAAATTATTTCTATAGCTTCTCCTTATAATCGTATCATAGTTATTTTTAAGCAAATAATTCCATGATGAATCATGCGATAATAAAATCAATAGCGATTGGAAACGTCAATGTGACAGATACGTCAAAAAGAAAGGATGACAGCAACAACATTGCAAATTTAGTGATCAAATAATATAAATTGCGCGAGAAATATAGAAATGTGAAATAGTAAGTAATCTCTGTACCATTTTGGGAGATCTTCTGAACGTTGCTCTCGATGGACTGAGCAAGACTGTTAAAATCTGGCTGTTCTGAGCGGCTGTCATTGAAACTTGCCATTTTCCCGTTAAATATATTTCGCTCGGTGGGAAGAACTATTGCACTAGCTCATGAATATTGTCTTTGAGAATGAACTGGAAGTAGTATTGGTTGTGTTAATAGGTGAACCAGTTTTGGAATAATGTCAGTACAATCCTTTTTACTAAGCGAACTGTAGAAACGTAACGTCTGTTGATAACTATTGAAATGTAGACTGCTCCCTTTGATACCGGTATTGCCTGTTGCATAAAATATGTAAGATAATAATAAATAATTTTAAATTGTTAGGTATTCAGATACGAAGCGCCGAAAAAAGTTTGTTATTTTGTTAAATAATAAGCATTTTTTATTGTATAAAGAATGTCGATATTATGATTTTAATTTTACAAGGCCTTGGTATGGCTGAAAGACTAATCCGTGAGACTAATGCGTTTCGTGAATAATCAAATTTATGAAACAATGTGATCTTAAGGTTATAATTGATTAATGGTTATACTAAGTACCGCGGTCATGAGTTCTAATGTTCTACTAAATACCTACATTTATACGGTAGCATTGTTCTTCTTCTAATTTTGTTCGAAAATAGTTGGCAGGCAGCATTTTGTTGTATCAAGCGATCTAATAAAAAATTAAAAAACAATCCATTATAAGATTAAAATTTCTGAGTAGTTAATATTTTACTAAAAAAAAATAATTATGATCCCTGACTATTAAACTAAATATATAAAATTTGCTAGTTTCCGGGCTTCAATAAAAGATAATATATTTCAATTACTGGAAGTAAGTACAAGATATTACTTATTTAAAAGTAAGAAATTTCAGTAAATATCAATTATTGGGTAAATACCCGAGAGATAATTCTTGAGTATAATGCGAAATCAGTGGCTTGTGATATGATTGGCAACCAGTACTTACAGTTTTGGTATGCAACAATATTGCATTCTTTTTAGGGAAAGACAAATAAATATATATATTTTTGATAGATGGCTAAAAATGTTCAAGATACTTATAAAGTTTATTTTTAAATCCCAATTTTGTTTTACTAGAATTAGCATATTTTTATAAATTAACATATAAAATATTTGATAGAGGCCCATCTTTTACAAAATTGAACTTTAATTGCTTAAAAATCTTGTTTAGTTTCTTAATTTTTTGGTGTACTGGTGGTTCTTGGTATATTTTTCATAAAATGGTACCACCCAGGTGTAGAAAATAAATTTTATATTTATAATTGAATCAAGTATTCAAAATAACAATTTAAGCGTCCTTTTTCTTATACTTTTCGGCCATATGATGCTGACCTTAAAATTTTAAAAATCTCACCATAATATGTTTGCTTCTATATTTGATTGAGAATCAATCTTCCTTCACCATTCCTTATTAACCCATAGGTTGTATGTATCCAAGTTTCAAGTTTACCTCCTGGATACTTATGTGCAGTACACATAATTGTTTAGAGAGTATGAATACTGGAATTGAATGTTTTAAGCTGACAATAATCAGTACAACGCTTTACTTCTTCGTAGTATCAATCCGGTGGATTGGTTTGCAGCAACAGAATCTTGCATCTCGATCTCCATTCCTCTCGGTCCTCCGCAACCCTTTTCAGCTCAGCATAAGCGCTACAATTCATGTCCTCGAATACTTGCTGTAAATACTCCTGTCTAGGGCGCCCTCTACAGTTTCTACCCTCAACCATCCCCTCCACAATATCGTGAAGAAGACCATCGTGGCGCATGATGTGACCAATCCATCGGGCTTGCCTCTCTGAGATGGTTCTTATTAGGTGCCTATCTTCCTTGATTATCCTGAGAACCTCATTGTTCGTGACGTGGTCTCTCCAGGAAATTCCGAGAATTCTTCTGTACGACCACATCCCTAAGGCCTCTAGTCTTTTTTTATCACTTTCAGATAAGCACCATGTCTCACAGCCGTACATTAAGATGCTCCAAACAAGTGTTTTGGCAAGTTGCTTGCGGAGCCCTAAAGTAATATTCTTTGACTCAAGAATTTTGGCTTTTTTATTGAAAGCTAGCCTTGCTTGATGTATTCGACTGTTGACTTCTCTTTTTGTTCTGCCATCCCAGGTGATCGTACTTCCAAGGTATACAAATTCTTTTGCATCTTTTAGGGGTACTCCTAGCATTACTAGGGTGGCATTATTACCTTTTTGTATAATGCATGTATTCCTAGATAAGTTCTGTATTTAAAGTAGAAGACTCTTAATATTAGATTAATATTTATGTCAACAAAAACATAATAATATGTGATTATTAAGCAGTTAATCTATATTATAGATATAGAATAATAGAATAATAACAGATATTACATGACATCTAGATCTTCTTGAATCTTATTGTATCTGCGAACCAGTGATAATGTGGATAATGTTGGTGATCCATATGCACCTCAATATTGGAAGAATATTTTGCTGGATATATTTAATTTAACTATTTTTAAAAAGTTTAAATTTTTTTCTAGAAATTTAATAAGTATATCAAAAGTTTATAGTGCATATTTGCTAGGGATGATAAATTCAATGTATCAATCGACACGTCTAGCCAATGTGACATATGATTTAATTTATAAAAGCGTGGTGTCAGACACGTTTTTTTTCCAAGTATTTTTAAAAAGATCATTACAGCACATATATAATGCAATTTAAATATAATTAATGTTTAATAATAACCAAAGGATATGTTATGAATGTTTCTGAGTAAAATAAAAATATTTGATCATCATATTTTAATAAATTCATCTTAAATAATATGACCAGAAATACATTAAATTATGCAAGAATTCATCAATAACGCTAATCGAATAAATAAGTTACAACGCTTTATATAATTGAAAATGAGTAATATATTATATTGTTAGTTTTTTTTATATTAACAATTTTTTAGTACAGATATACATTATTAATACAACACCTTCAAGCACTATGTCTCCAGTTTTAACACAATAATTATGGAGAGATTTTATGTTAAGTTTTGATTTTTATCATGCTCTCTTTTAAACATAAATAAAAACATGAAATAAATATAATTTGTCATATAAATTATTGTATATTTAATTCAGTGATCCCCCAAAATGTCCACAAGCATAAAAAGCCAAAAACAATACATTATAATAATGAATAAGAGCACTTTTTTTTCACTTTATTAAGTTTTTCCAACAACTGTACAAGAAATAAAATGAAATTTTTAAATTTATTTTCAACTCTGACCTAGGTTTTAGAATTCTAAAGCCTCAGCTAATAAATATATAGTTAAATAGAAAAAAAATTGACGATTACGGGCATAATTATCTTAAAAAAGTAGCTCCCGACATTTGAAAGTTTAGATACCCCTGGTATAGATGAAGTTTTCAGAAATTAATTTTCATTTCGATTACTATATTTATTAAATGTCATTACTACTGTTTATTTCATTAATAAAAATATTGAAAATGTTTTATGTGGATACTATTGAAAAGTAAATTAAAAATAAAGGCACATTTTATTTATTAGATAATAAATTATTCTTATGTACAATATAATAAGTAATTATAGCAAAAAAATTAAGCATGGAAATTCAGATACATAAACATATTATAGCGCAGAAAATACATTATAAAAATAAAAAAATCTAATATTTAATAGTAAATCAAATATGTTTTATAAAATATACATAAATAAAATATATAATATAATATATCTTACTCAGCAGTTCTTTTTTATGAATAAACCCTGCTGCTTTCAGGTGTTTTGGTTGCCTATGAAAGATCAGCTAGCATACGAAGCTAGAACTCGCACTTACCCCGAGAAGTTGTAGTATAAATTAGACAACTCTTACACGGCTGGCACAATTACCTGCTGCGTGACTGTTATTAACACATTCGCATTGGGAAAGGTATTAATACCCGTTACCTCGACTGACGGTTAATTACGGTAAGGGTATTTTTACCTTTTATGCACTCTGATCTTTTTTTTCTACAAGCATTTGACTTTTCCTTACTTATAAGGTTCGAAATTATCAATTTTACAAAAGTAAATAAATATTTAAGACACACTACAAATTCCTTTAAATTTTTAGAATAAATAATGTTTGTTTATTTTGTAAAATCAACATATATTTTAAATTTTATTGTATAATCGCTAGTATTTATGTATATTTTTTGTAATAATAACCTTTATAAGGGTTATTATTACCATAAATATCATACTCTAAATCTTAAAATAAAATTATAACTCTAAAATAGGTACCCTTAAAAGTTTTAATGTGTATTTTCAAGTTGTGGACATAATTTAAAATTATTTTTAGATGTTTTACAACTTTTCGATGATTTTGCTGATGGTGCTATAATTGGCGAGTATCATATTGAAAAAAATATGCAGTTATGTTGGATATTTTAAAAGTTATGGCAGTTTATGTAGAAACATATTTTTTACGCGCGACATGGATTTAACGCCCGTATTAGAGTATCAGCCGAGCGCGAATGTCACCCGATGCGAATGTGTTAACATACCATTATGTTAACAACTTGGAAACTGACGATTTTAGCGTTCTTTTTGAATACAGATAAATGACTCCCTTTTTTAAGTATTACAGTATGTAGATATTGTAAAAGTTAACAAAATTTATGTTTTACTTAAATACAGTGAACCTCAATTACCTAACAGGTTCCAATAAGAGTAAATTGTAGGTCAATCATAAAAAATAATTCAATAAACTTGTTGAATGAGTGTTTGTGTGATTTATAGGTCAGTTCATGAAACACAAAAATCGTCATTGATCAAATTTAATATTAGATCAAAATTGATGGAAGCAAAAAAGGGAGAAATTATATTCTTTACAGAGCAACTGGAACATCCTTGTGGAGAACCAGTACTCCAAAGCTCTTATTAAGTCTTGTGGAATAAGAACATCATTTATTCACCAATTAATATGAGCCAATACGGTATCATACTTTACAAAGAAAGAGGGTATGCAGGAGTAGTCGCAGGGTAAAAGGAGGAATTTGTAACTAGGGATGTGAGCGGAGGAGTAAGCGGGAGATGAAGAACTAAAGAAACATAAACTTAATTTTCTAACAAGTAGCAATGCGCGCCATATAACAATATTTCTTTTAGTAAAATAAATTATAGAATGAATTGTGAATATTATTTTTGGGAGAATATTTTTAAATGGTGATACTGCTAATATAATAATGGTAATAAATTTTCAAAGTACTTGAAAAATCAATAATATATAATCAAGTATATATATAATCAGGACTCCCTAGATTTACACATTACTTTATTTACACATAAAAACTTAATTATATACATACTTACATATTAATCTTAGTTGACTTTTTCTTCATGCCAGCAACATCAAAAACTATATACTCAGTGTCAAGCAAACATAATGATCTGTTCATCCCAGCATTTAGAGAAGCAGGTAGTCGGATGTATGAAGCAAGATTGTAGATGGAACACGATCTGCAAGTCTTGACAACGATGCTTTTATTGTTGCATTCGCCAATACTGAAATGTCCATTTACTTATAAAATACTATGTAAAACATTTCTATCGGTGTTGGAATCTCTGTCAGAAAAGCAAAGAGCATATAAGTCTCAAAAGTTGCTTTGCAGCTCCATACTTGATTTCAGAAACAATTATTTATATAAGCAACAGACAGCTTAATGATAGCCTTTGATTTTCTCACTGCATATAACTTCATGCCTTATGTTCTGGCAGACAGGGCCTACTAAAGGTTAGCTCAAAGCATCTTCTGATACCTCTGTGTCTTTCAAGAAAGAATTACGAGATTCCGCACTTCAATGTTTGTTGAGCCGGCATATACGAAGAACTGTGTTTTGATGAGACTCTTTAGTGGGAGAAAATAACAATAGCTAGAATTGCTAATACCACAGACACAATGATTATCATAAACATTTTTTTCTTCCTCAGTTTTGTCTGAAACAAAAATGATAACCATAACAATATAGTAAGAATAGCAAATAACATATTAATAATAATAAGTCCAGTAATATTGTCTTCACCACAAAAGCCTTTGTCACTTTTCTGAATGAAGGAATGCTCTCCGGTTGAGGAAGCAATTAAATTTCTCCTGTGATAGCTAAGAATAGCTGTCACAAGAGAAGATTAATCTCATTTGCACTGATATGATTATATGTGAATGATCTAGAAAATGCCCCTGGTGACAGTGCATAGTGAACATAAACTCCCATCACCAAAGATTAGATAAACTAATATTAATACCTGAGAATTTGATGCTTGCCGAAGTTGCTCGGTGCCAGAGTCTACGTGGACAGTGGTGTTCTCAATATTAGCCTCTATAGAATCAATCATTCCAGATTGTTCATGAATTGAAGAACTCAAATCCTTGAACAGCTCATTCACACTCACTATGTTTTGCTGAATAAAAAATAACAGTAAATTAATCCTAATTATTTACAGTCGAGTTTAAAATGTATATGTAGCGAGTGACTTTAAAATATATATTTTTTTAAATTTGCTATCTAAGCTAAATAACAATAATAACCTCTAACTCGGTGACGCTCTGCTCTCGCCTTTCATATTCCCTTATTTCTTGCTCGGTCAGTACTTGCATTTGTTCAGACTTCTGAGCAGCTGCGGCTTCTAATTCAATGAGCTCATAATTTGTTTGGGCACCTGCCAAAGATATAAAATCATTCAAATGATGAATAATAGGTGGTATTAATTAACGAATCATGATAATTTGGATAATATCAGAATACTTTACCTATCGCAAAGGGATCTCCAATATTGATTCTTTGTGGTTTATTGCGCCTGATTTCATCTTTGGTCTTTTGAGCAGCTATTCTTTGCGTGTCCTGAAAAAATAATGTGAAACGTATTTACTAACACGTTTCAACATTTTTTATGATGACTCGTAGGTGACTTTGTTTTCTTGTCACTCGTGATTTACGAGTGACAGGGAAAAAACAAAATATGTTCCAGACTGATACATGAGATACGACCAAATAACTATTCACCACTAACCTGGAATAGATGAAGAACACTAAAGAGTTCTTCGCTTAGCCTCTCTCTTGTGAGTTTGTTTTGTTGTTGATTAGGGCTCTGTAGAGGCAGATTCATCATGGTCTTGAGAGATGTGGACGTATCTTTGGCCAGCTTCTGAGTGTAGTTCTGTATCTGTTGGCTTGAATTAATTATATTAGCAGATTACCATTGTTTTACTATTCTATTCAAAATCAACTGTTTGATATTTAAAAAAGTTTTTTTTACCAAATTTAAAAACAAAAAACATACAACTCATTTCTAATTCCATGATAATCCTGAGATGTGTCGAATTGGTTGACCATTTTTTGCATAGAAGAAACTGAAAACATAAGAAAGAAGAAACTAGAGGAATATATTAGAACTTTTATGTTTTTTCTTGAGTATAGTATTTACTGAATTTCAAATTAATTTAATTTTTAAAACAGATGGAGTATTAATAATTACAATTTTCAATTTCCTATATCGTTTTAATTTTAAAAAGCATGTATTTATATTATAAGACACTGTATCAGACACATATATGGAGCTTAATCATAAGTCGTATTAGAGGTTATTTTTCAGTCATTTTTTTATATCTTGTATCATGCGATTATAATTTCATTAGGGATTTGAAACGTCAATATGACAAACGTCAGAAATCGCAGATAACAGTAACAATATTGCAAGTTAAGTGATATGACATACGATAGAAATGTTGAAATATGAAATAATGACGAATATATGTTACCATTTTGTGAGATCTTCTGCACGTTACTCTCGATGGACTGAGCCAGACTGTTAAAGTCTTGATGCTCTAAACGGCTGTCATTAAAACTAGCCATTGTTCTGTTAAAAATATTTCGCTCGGTGGGATGAAATATTATACTAGCTCATGAATATTGAGTTTTGATAATGATGAACTGTTCTTGATGTTATGACAAAGGACTAGTGATTTGTATAATAAAAGCAGAAAAATCCTATTATTTAAGAGAGCAGAAGATACGCAACGTAAATTTAAGACATGGAAAATACACACTGCTCCTATAAATGCCTGTGTTGTCTGTCGCACAAAATGTGTAAAAAATATATAATTTTCAAGCCTTAGGTATGCAGGCTTGAAGCCCTAGTAACGAACTATAAACTGTTTAAAATAATAAGTAAATAATCGTAAAAAATAATTTAAAAAGTCATAATAATGAAGTGAAATATTTCAAAATCAGAACGATTTATTATAAATACAATAATAGGCTTACACTCGTTTAATGTTTGTTTTTTAATGTTTAGTATCAGCGATTCAGGGGTCATCATCAAATAAAAATGAATAATATAATATTAAATATGTATATTTATTTTGTTAATAAGCGTACAAACATAATATAAAAATAGTTTTTGCATCATATATTTACGATTTTTGAAATATTGTTCGATAACATTCATTTTAATATATGTATAACGTTTTTATGCATGCCTATACCATTTATCCGATGGATTTGAAACTTTCAGGAAATATTGCTTTTAGGACAGTGAATAGGATACTTGAAATTTAAGTGAATTACTTAATTATTATTATTCTATCAGGTGTAGGTAATTCTAAATAATAAATCCCTTTGCACTGTTGAACGCTAGATTTTTCTGATGTCGCTTTTATACAAATGAGTAAAAGCTTCCACTGTTGAACACTAGATGTCACTAGTATATAAATGAGTTAAAAGCTTTCATACTTGAACGCTAGATGTCGCTAGTATACAAATGAGTAAAAGCTTTCACTGTTGAACACTGGATGTCGCTAGTATACGAATGAGTAAAAGCTTCCACTGTTGAACGCTAGATGTCGCTAGTATACAAATGAGTTAAAGCTTCCACTGTTGAACGCTAGATGTCACTAGTATACAAATGAGTTAAAGCTTCCACTGTTGAACGCTAGATGTCGCTAGTAAACAAATTAGTAAAAGCTTAAACTGTTGAACGCTAGATGTCGCTACTATACAAATGAGTAAAAGCTTCCACTGTTGAACGCTAGATGTCGCTAGTATACAAATAAGTTAAAGCTTCCACTGTTGAACGCTAGATGTCGCTAGTATACAAATGAGTAAAAGCTTTCACTGTTGAACGCTAGATGTCGCTAGTATACAAATGAGTAAAAGCTTCCACTCTTGAACGTTGAATGTCTTTAACTAAATAATTAAAAATGGAAGCATTCATTTTCGACCGCAAGATGTCTCTCATTAAATAAAGTAATATAGACTTTCATTTTTGAACGCTTGATGTCTCTTATTAAAAATAAAAAAAAATCATTTTCGACCTCAAGATGTCTAATCAAATAATACAAAATTAAATCTTTCATTTTCGGCCACAAGATGTCTCTAATTAAATATAAATAATTAAAAGCTTTCATTTTCGACCGCTAGATATTGTCAAATTTAAATAAAAGCTTTCATTTTTGGCCGCTAGATGTCTCTTAATAAATGAAAATAAATTAAAGCTTTCATTTTTGACCGCTAGATGGCGTCAAATATAAATGAAAGCTTTCATTTCTGATCGCTAGATGTCTCTTATTCAATTTATAAAAAAAAAAACTTTCATTTTTGGCCGCAAGATGCCTCTAATTAAATAATTAAAAATTAAATCATTCATTTTTGACCACGAGTTGTCTCAAATTAAATAAGTTAAAATTAAGTCTTTCATTTTCGACCGCTAGATGTCTCTGATTAAATTAAAATAAATAAAAG